>APFE030582608.1:3513-171001 GCA_000404065.3 Pinus taeda | reverse complement strand
TTCATGAATGGGGGGTGCATGTGGATTCAGCCAAGATCCAACTCATTCAATATTGGCCAACCCCAACCACTCTGACAGAGCTCCACAACTTTTTGGGTCTTGCCAATTTCTACCGCAGGTTCGTGTTGGGATTCTCCCATATCACTTGGCCCTTGAGTCAAGTCACCAAGGGAGGAGTGAAAGAAAAATTCATTTGGTCTAAATCTCAACAGAAGGCATTCACAGAGTTGAAACATCACCTCTGCTCTGCACCAATGCTCACATTACCATACTTGCAACAACCATTTGATATCGAGACAGATACCTCTAACTATGCTATTAGGGTAGTCTTTACTCAACAAGGGCATCTAGTGGCATATCACAGTGAAACACTTTCAGACACAGTCCAGAAGTATCCCACTTATGAAAAAGAGATGTATTCCATTGTGAAGGCTTGTCGACAATGGAAGCATTACATTCTCGGGAAGGAAACAGTCATCCACACAAACCACCTACCCATGTAGTTCATACAGATGCAAGAGAAGTTGTAGAATGATTGCCATCAAATGTGGTCCACATACCTGCAACAGTTCCATTTCAATAGCAAATATAATAAGGGAAACACCAATATTGTTGCATATTGCCTCATCCGACCACCGATCATGGCATTAACCACCGTTCTTAACTCTTGTGGTTACGAGACTTTTGATTGGCCACTTCTCTACAAAAACGACCGAAAATTCGGCCACACATACCAAATGCCCTTGGAGGGTCAGAAAGTTCCAGATTTTCACCCCTATGATTCCCTGTTATGCCACTTGGGACTCCTTTGTGTTCCTTCAAATGAGCGTACCAAGATGATTTGCTAAGCGCACTAAAGTCGGGCCCCTGGGAATTTTGGGGTCAAGAAAACAGTGGCAGTACTGAAGAGGTATTTCTATTGGTTGAATCTTCAACAAGCTATCAGGAAGTACATCAGATCCTACACTACCTGCGCCATTTCCAAACTGACCATCAAGAAGAAAGGTCTTTATACTATGTTGCCTACCCCTAGTCAACCCTGGGAATCAATCTCCTTCTACTAAGCATGGCAATGACTGTGTTTTTGTGGTCATCAACGGATTCTCGAAGATGGCCATTATGGCAGTCTGCAAGAAGAATATCACAGCAAAATTCATTACTAATCTCTTATTTGAACGAGTCTAGGTACACTTTGGGATCCCACAATCTATCATCTCAGATCGGGATAGCAAGTTCCTCAATACATTTTGGTCCAGTCTCTGGTCGATGCTGGACACTAAGCTCACTAAGTCGACAACTTTCCATCCCCAAACTGATGGCCAGAAAAAGGTCGTCAATTGGATGATCATACACATTATGCACATGTACAAATCAAAGCATCCACTCACATGGGATGAGAGCCTCCTTATGTCCAACACAACTATAATCGGGCTCTCCATAGCTTGACTAGCCACAACCCTTTTTAGGTAGGCTTGGGATTCCAGCCACTATCTCCCATTGATGTGGCCATACATTTGTAGCTATTGAGGCATATTCGGCTCATGCATTATAGAACCATTTACCACCCTTAGTAGATTTGATGCTCTATGTTTTAGCCTAGGGAAACCCCTCCCTTCCAGACTTGGTCGAAATTCTAAAAAACAATGTTTTAAATCCCATGCATTGTTTTTCCCTATATAAAAAGCATGTACATGTGGGTCCGTTTATACCCAACCTGCGTATATGTGTTAAAACATTAAAAAATATATAATCTCCTTAAACTCAGGCGGATTTTATGGGTTTTACCTGTTAACTAATTTGGAGAAGTATAAATAAACCTCCATGGGAAGGCCTAAAGGAGGAGAAAAGATTAGATATTGATATTATAGTTGATTACATCCCTGATCAAGTTTGAATAAGTCCTTGTGCCTTATGCACTCCCAAGTCATAGGAAACATATGTTTCCTTCTTGAGATGTCCTTCATGCCTTCATGACATCCTTGTGTATACATATGGAGGAGGATTGTTGAGGCCTAGGTAGAACGGATCAGGAGGATGGTTTCGCTTGGAGCCAGCAGACGATTCAAGTTGTAGTTCTTTCATACTTTCTTTAGTTTACATCAATAAAGAGGCGATGTCTTGTTCCTGATGTTTATGGTTTTTCTAAATTAATCTATGTTACAATTTGCTTATAAAATCTAATGTTAATGCTTATTTTCTTACATTATTATATGACCGAACACCTATATTATGAACATGCTTTCTATCATTATTGTTGTATATGCTTTGCTTGAATGAGTTGCAGGTTCTAAGGCATTGGAAGAAGCAGAGGGTTTCGACCCTACGAGAATGACCTCAAACGTGGGACCTCCAAGTAATACCTCTTCATCCTACTTTAGTAGTTTAAGTATTAGGATTGCCTATTAGCATGTTTCTTTATGTTGTATGCCCTCCACTCTGTTGTGGTTCTCAACCCAAAACCCTAGGGTGATTCTACTTGTATCATCATGTCCAGTCCAAAGTTGATAAGGCAAATAGCTTCATTGAACACATCCAACATATCCGCCAGTAGGTCCATGACATTCTAGAGAAATCAAATTCCAAGTACAAGCAGCGACATCATCAACATCGAGTGCCACACAAGTTTTAGGTGGGCGACAAAGTCTAATTGCATTTGCAGAAGAAACGCCTTACTGGAGCCTATCGAAAACTCAGACCACTCCGATATGGTCCTTACACCATTACCAAGGCTATGTGAGACAATGTATTTAAGCTCAGCATTCCCCCATTCCTTTGCCTACACCCTGTTATCCTCTACAATATCCCAAGGTTGAGAAGGGAAATCGAAAGAGGTAACCTCAAACCATTTGCAGTTTAGCAACTAACCTTGCTAAACTAGAGAGGAATCTCTCTATGAATTCATAGCTAAGGATGACTGGAATGGGAAAGGATTTTAGGCTAGATATGTTGGGCTCAAGTACGGTTTTGAAAGTTTTAGGTTCTGATGTTGGACAAGGGATGAAAACTGGGTACCTAGGTCAAAGGATCAAAGGGTTACAGCAAAAAAGCTATAGAGGAGCAAGGTAGCAATAATTTTGTGATGAATTTAGGGTTTGCCAGTGTATTGTAGTGTTTGGAAGAAGAAAAAGGTCTTAATGAGCATGAGCACATGAATTCATTAAGTTAGAAGGAGAATTACACAAAATGATATTCCCATAAAAACAAAGCTTTATGCAAAGAATTTTGTTTATAAACTTTAAGAAAACCACTGAAGAAACAAGATACAAAAGGAGAGATGTGTATCACTAAATAAAATTAAAACGGAGAAAATACATCATCACAAACTCCGTGCACATGAATTCCTAGATAATGGCTGCAAACTGCTCCTTTGATTTCCTGAATAAAGTGTCAAAGCACAAGCTACAATTGTTCTCTTCTCTGATGTCCAACCTGTTCTATGATTGAAAGATAGATACATATAGATCAAAAAAACAACTCCCTACTCTCAGGGGTTGAATCCATGGGTATAAGAATTGCTACATGAGGTGTTCCAACCAAACTCTAACATCTAGGGAGGTGAATACAACTCCTCCAATTAACTTTGACTCAAACCACTCTCATTAATGAAGCCTTACTTTGCATAAAACAACCTTAACAAGAATATTTACTCATCATTACATCATATTTAAATCAAGGTTAATGAATTACACCATAAAAAGTCGAATCCAACTGACAAAACTGGAGAAAAAATGCCACAGCCCAGAATGCAGCGAATTCAGCCAAAAACGCAGCGAGCCTAGACAAAACGCAATGAATTTGGGAGAAGTGGTTTTTTAAGGCCTTCCTGAAGTCGAAATTATGATCTTGATGGCTCATTGGAAATATGTTTATATCTGCTACATGATGGAATATTTAGGAGCTGAAAAATTTTAGTTATAGCCCCTCAAAAATTCATTCTCCCACAGATACTCTCAGAAACACAGCTTGGTCTTCAATAGGGTGGAAAAAAGGTTGTTTTTTAGCATTTTCACTTGTCCAAACCTGCTAAAAGTATGCTTCCCTCAGGACAAATGTGATGTATAAACCATTCGAAATACAGATATGTAAGCAAAAAAGTGATTTTCATCTCCCTAACAAAAGCGCAGTGTGAAGCACATTGCATCTTTATCTCCATGACTATGTCAAAATGTGAAAAAAATCCGGGTTTTCTTACAAAACTAGGGCTTAAATATGGAGTCATATCGCTCTAACCATATGGGTTTTTGGACAACTGAGAGAGGTTTTTGTTCTGTGATATGTTATAAAGACAAACCTCCTTCATTTTTCAAAAATAGTGTCCTATTTGTTCATAATCGAAGTTTCAAATTGGTCACTTAAAATTGGAAAAGCGCAGTGTGGTCACAGCAAAAAGGCAACGAAAAGTTTGGAGAGTGATTTGGAGGCCTTCCCAGAGGATTTTTGGGATGAACGTGGTATGGTTGGAAATATAGGGATGTATTCTACACAATAGAGTCGTCAATAACTATAAACACCTTCTCAAAGACACCTAAAAATTCAATCTCCCAAGAATACTCTAGAAGTGCAACAACTCTCTTGTAAAAACTGTATTTTTGGAATTTATCCCAAATCATAACACCTATGAAGAAAATGAAGGAGGTTTCATTCCTTGTCTATTATTGAAAAAAACCTCTTTCACTTTTCTAAAATTCATCTCCATTTGGTCAGAAACATACTTTGAAGAAAAATTGTCCCTATGTGCAACAAATGATATGTCTCTTGGAATGATTTCTTGAGAAATGGTGAAGAGATTATATCTTGTGTTGAAGTTGGCTCATATCTATTGATATGATCTCCTTTGTGCCTATTTTTCTCAATGGTCTCTGAATCCATAACTAACCCTAGCTCAATGGAAGGGGAAATTAGGGTTTAGTGTAGGGAAAAACAAGGGATTTGGGTAGTTTTTGAAATTGAGTGAAATGGAAGGGTTAGGGGGTCTCTAAATTCTTGGGAAAAATTTGTGAGATAGGGAGGGATGTTATGGAGTATGGGAAAGTGGAATTTCAGGAAAAGGATGAGGGGAAGGGGTCCAAAACAGAGAAAAATAGTCCTAGCCTAAGAATGTAGGGTCTAGGCTAGGGTTTTCAGAAAAAGGGAGTAGATGAGGGATAGGGGTGTGGGAATGTGTCTATGGGGATATATGGAAGGTCTGGGAGGGTAATTGAGCTTATTTTTGAGGTTTTTTCTCAATAATTCCATCAAAGAGACTATGAAACCAAGCAAAACCCTAGGAGAGGGAAATCTGATCTTTCCAAGTATGAACTGAAGTAAAACAAGGTATAAGATGACCCACTTAATTTCCAATGAAATTCTAGAACATGAAATGATGATTTTTCTTTCCTTGGAAAAGCACATCTCTTTCTTTTTAATGTGGAATGAGCAAATGAACTTGTGTTTTGGTCTTTTATAGCTTGTGGAAATCAAATTCTTCATAATGGTGAGGTGGCCCACCATATGTTTTTCACTTTTACTTTTGGAAACTATGTATATTTAGAATATTCAATGCAACTTTGGAATATTAGAACTTATTACATGATTTTGAAATAAATTACATTTTGAAACAAACCTTTTGAAGCAAATTCCCTATTACTACTCATTCATTTGCCAAATTTTTGAATGAGATGACATATTTTGATAACTTTGACCCTAATAACCTAATGATGACACTGAGTTGAATGAGGACCATGATGATATGACTGAGATGATGATGATAACCTTTTAGTGATGCCACATCCAATTGAGTGATGGCAATGACCGAAACATGCAAATTTTTTAGAGGAGCAGTAATAGACCTAGACACACTAAACAATGACCAAATTTTTATTTTGAAAACCTAATGAAATGATAAAAATTTCACTTGAGACTCTAACAAAAAAATTGTAAGAGCATATTTGATCACTGGTGACAGGCGGGACTAACAAGCACTAACACACCCAGTGTTCATTGTGGAACGCCTTCAACCATACTTCCCACCATTGCTAGACACATCAAACATTGCAAAGCAACTCACACCTACAGAGTTAAATCCAAATTGCATGGAACAAGCCACAACTGATCAGATCATGGACACTCAGATCAAGAACAACCAACAACAAAGGATCCAACTATATCGAATTGTCAAAGCAGGCCAACTCCTTCACTAGGGCAAGTGGCTCACCAGGGACCAAGTTCAGCAGAAGTTTCCTCATCTCACGGAGGAACTCAACGCAATGGGGACCATTTCTTCCTAAGGGGGGAGGAATCATCCAAGTGGATATTGGTGGCCACCCACCTATTCCACTTGGACTCCCACTATTGTTTCTTTCAATTTTTTAGTTTCCTTATTTGTAGCACAATTTACTATTTTTGGCAATTTTTTCTGGTCTTGAACTTTCGAAGTCGTTTTGAGGCCCTAAACAACGTGTTTTGGGAAAACAAGGACCAACATGGGACTTTCATTGATTTTGGTCATTCAAAAGTTGTATTCCTTGGATAGATCTTTCTAACAAGGTATTGTGTGCATCAAACGGAGATTGTATGCAAAGTTATGACCCCGAGAAGTTGATATACCAATTTACCCAAACAAGGCCCATAGTTTGGTGCTTCATATCCTAGGGTTAGGTTTTTTTATGTTTAGGGTTTTCCATTGTTTTCAATAATATATAAGCCTTTGGGCCTCATTATAACATAGTTCAGAGGCATGTAGCTGCCACATCTCTTCTTAGAGATAAGCTACCATCGCCCGAGCTAGTCTTATTTCCATGATGTTTGTAAGCATATTTTAGTATTTGATATTAATGAAATGAAGTGTTCTTTCTACTGCGTCTTTGTATTTATGGTTATATCTATAATTTATTGTGTTCCTATATAAATCCGGATCAACGGTATTAGAGTAGTCTACTCTTTCTATGTTCTTCTTTGCATGTCCCCAAGGAGGTCGGGATATGAGGAGTTAGGGCTCAATCTGGTTGAACCTTTACAAGATCAACCTCACAAACCCCAACAACTGCCCATGGGGGGAGAAAAGAAAGATGAGGGGGCAAGAGATCCTATCAAAATATACTCAAGGAGGCCCTCGAGAAATGAAGGAACGCGATGATGGATAACTTTTCCCAAATCCTTCAACGGTTGCCTATCAACAGCGCATCAACATCCAACAGCCACTTTGGAGGCTCCACTCCTTTTAAGGTACAAGTAAAATTTGACATTCCCATAATTGAGGGCCAAATAGAT
This sequence comes from Pinus taeda, assembly GCA_000404065.3. Classification (NCBI taxonomy): domain Eukaryota; kingdom Viridiplantae; phylum Streptophyta; class Pinopsida; order Pinales; family Pinaceae; genus Pinus; species Pinus taeda. The sequence continues at coordinate 163,753 of APFE030582608.1, read as the reverse complement.
GCAAATGTCATAGATAAATGATTAAATATACTAGAAGGATATTTTTATGTTCATGATTTTTCCAATCGAGAAAATATTACTTTTGCACTTCTCAAAGCCACCCCCATGTCAAGGACTGGTGGGAAACCTACTGCGAGTAGAAGGATGAAAGTACGACCTCAAATTTTTCAGCTGCACCCACTTGGAATTCATTCCAGGATGACATCAAGGAGTAATACTACCCTGTCGGGAGCTATGAGGATAAATACATAAAGTGGACAACGTTGCGACAAAGTAGGGACCAAGATGTGTTGAAGTTTACCAATGCTTTTCATACCCTTCGCACGAAGTTGGGTATCAAGGATTCTTAGAAACATTTAGTACTCAAGTACTGCAACTGCCTACACAGGTACATCTAAGACGAGATGGAGTTCTTGGACATCTCCTCGCTACGCACAGCGTACCGATACACTGTCAAGATCATGCAGAAGTATAAACAGAAGAAGTGAGACTTTAGATCTACAAATCTGAAGTAAGGGAAAGGTGCCCCCAAACCATAGAACAAAGGAAAAATCCAAGGCAGGGTGGCCCAGTACAACAACATTGCGAAGATGAAGAAGGACACGAAAAGTGGTGTGAGTTCCATAAGAGCTCCACTCACAACAGAAGTGAGCATCCGACCAAGTATTCACTGGTGGCCAAGCTGAAGGCTTCAGAATTAGATGCATGTTTCGAATTTGAGTCAGAACCCAACAATGGGAATGACAAAGGGAAGTAGATTATCAATGCAAAGCCCAATGCCATCATTTCCACCACGAAGGTCTTGAAGGAGGAACCCAAAGATCCAGAGGAGGAGGAGCGCCTCTTCCACTCCCAGATGTGGGTAAAGGGTTCATTACTAGTACATTATCGACAATGGGAGCAAAAATAACTTCATTTCGGTAGAGGTCGTGAAGCGGCGAGGCTTACTGACCTCAACACACCCACAACCATACACCATTGTGTAGCTTCACCAAGGATAGGATCTTTGTGTGAGCCAGTAGTGTCACGTTCCATACAACATCAAACCCTTCATGGATGAGGTATTATGTGACCTTGCTCCCCTTGATGTTCATTATGTATTATTAGGCCAACCATACTTGTGGAAGTGACATTCTGTGTATGATTCAAGGCCTTGCGATGTTATTGTTACTTTGGGAAATAAGTTGTACAAGATACCGGAGGTAGCACCACCTACTACCATCTCTCTGGTTACTGTAAAACAATGTAGTAATTTCATTTGCAAAACTGGGAAATTTGTTTTCCTGATGATACACCCTCAGGGAAAGAATAATATGGTGGCCACGACCTCCAGACAAGGCCCCTCTGCATGACAACAATATATGAACAAGATCGTGGAGGAGTACGAGGACATCTTCACCTCCCTCGCAGGGGTGCCTCTGCACTGTCAAGTCAAGCACTCCATCGATCCGACCCCAGGTGGGTCGTTTCCTAATCGACCAATCTATCGACACTCTGCTCTGGAGAACGATGAAATCAAGAGGCAGATTCAGGAGCAACTATAGAAAGGTCACATCCGGCTGAGTTCATCACCCTATGGGAGACCGATCATGTTGGTATAGAAGAAGGATGGGACTTGGAGACTCTGTATTGACTATCGGGCAGTAAACAAGATCACTGTCCAGAATAGGTACATGATCCCATGGATTGATGACCTTCTAGACCAACTCAAGGGCGGGAAGTATTTCAGCAATATCGAATTGAAGTCCAGATATCACCAGGTACCAATCGAACCCCCCGATGTGTGGAAGACTACCTTCAAAGCCAAGGAGGGCCTTTTTCAATGGTTGGTTATGTCTTTCATGTTGACGAATGCTCCTGCAACCTTCATGAGGTTGATGGATGACATCTTTCAAAATTCAACAAATCATTTGTAGTGGTATACTTGGATGGCATGTTGATCTTCAACCATAATTGGGAAGAGAACCTCCACCACATCCAACAGGTTCTCCAAACACCGCAACAACACAAGTTGTGTGCCAATTTGGAGAAATGCACTTTTGACATGACCCAGCTTCAGTATCTGGGATAAATTATTGATGAATGGGGGGTGCATGTGGATCCAACCAAGATCCAACTCATTTGGAATTGGCCAGCCTAACCACTTTGATAGAACTCCGCAACTTTCTGGGTCTAACTAATTTCTACCGCAGGTTCATGTGGGGATTCTCTCATATCACTAGGCCCTTGAGTCAAGTCAGAAAGGGAGGAGCAAAAGAAAATTTCTTTTGGTCTGAATCTTAACAAAAGGAATTCATAGAGTTGAAACATCACCTCTGCTCTACACCAGTGCTCACATTATGAGACTTGCAACAACCATTTGAGATCGAGGCAGATGCCTCTGACTATGTTATTGGCGTGGTCCTTACTCAACAAGGGCATCCAATGGCATATCACAATGAGACACTTTCAGACGTCCAGAAGTATCCCACTTATGACAAAGAGATGCATTCCATTGTGCCGGCCTGCCAACAATGGAAGCATTACATTTTGGGGAAGGAAACAATCATCCACACAGACCACCGACCCATGCAGTTCATATAGACATAAAGGATGTTATAGAATTATTGCCATCAGAAGTGGTCCACATACCTGCAACAGTTCCATTTGAATATCAAGTATAAGAAAGGAAGCACCAATAATGTTGCACACTACCTCAGTTGACCACCGATCATGGTGTAAACCACCATGCTCAACTCTTGTGGGCACAAGACTTCTGATTGGCCACTTCTCTACGAAAGCAACCCAGAATTTGGCCACACATACCAGACGCTCTTGGAGGGTCAGCAAGTTCCATATTTTCACCTCCAGGATGCCCTGTTATGCCACCTGGGACACCTTTGTGTTCCTTCAAGCAAGCATGCCAAGATTATTTGGGAAGTGCACTATAGTCGGGCCATTGGGCATTTCGAGGTCAAGAAAATGGTGGCAGTACTGCAGAAGTATTTCTATTGACCGATTCTTCCAGATGATGTTGGGAAGTACATCAGATCCCAAACTGCCAACACCATTGCCAAACCAATCATCAAGAAGCAAGGCCTCTATACTTCTCTAACTACACCTAGTCGAACTTGGGATTCCATCTCCCGGATTACATGTCAAACCTTCCTACTACTAAGCATGGCAACGACTATGTTTCTGTGTTCAATGACAGATTCTCAAAAATGGCCCTTGAGTCAAGTCAGCAAGGGAGGAGTGAAAGAAAAATTATTTTGGTCTGAATCTCAACAAAAGGAATTCACAGAGTTGAAACATCATCTCTTATATGCACCAGTGCTCACATTACCAGACTTGCAATAACCATTTGAGATCGAGACAGATGCCTCTGGCTATGCTATTGGGGTAGTCCTTACTCAACAAGGGCATCTAGTGGCATATCACAGTGAGACTTTCAAACACAGTCTGGAAGTATCCCACTTATAGCAAAGAGATGTATTCCATTGTGCAGGCATGCCAACAGTGGAAGCATTATATTTTGGGGAAGGAAATGATCATCCACACAAACCACTGATCCCTATAATTCATACAGATGCAAGGGAGTTTACAAAATGATCTCCATAAAAAATGATCGACATACCTGCAACAATTCCATTTGAATATCAAGTATAAGAAGGGCAACACCAATAATATTGTAGACGACCCCAGTCGACTAGCGATCATGGCATTAACCACCATGCTCAACTCTTGTGGGCACGATATTTTTGATTAGCCACTTCCCTACAAAAGTGACCCAAAATTTGGCCACACATACCAGACACTCTTGGAGAGTTAGCAAGCTCCAAATTTTCACCTCCAGGATGCTCTGTTATGCCACTTGGGACACCTTTTTGTTCCTTCAAGTGAACGTGCCAAGATGATTTGGGAAGCGCACTACAGTCGGGTTTTTGTGCTTTTTGGGGTCGAGAAAATGGTGGTAATACTACAGAAGTATTTCTATTGGCCGAATCTTCAATAGGATGTCAGGAGGTACATCATATCCTACACTACCTGTGCCATTGCAAAAACTGCCATCAAGAAGCATGGACTCTATACTTCGCTTCCTACCCCTAGTTGATCTTGGGAATCCATCTCCATGGATTACATGTCTGGAATTCCTTATACTAAGCATGGAAATGACTATGTTTCTGTGTTCGTCGACAGATTCTTGAAGATGACCATTATGGCGGCCTACAAGAAGAATGTTGCAGCAGAAGCCACTACTAAACTCTTCTTTGAACGAGTGTGGGTACACTTCGGGATCTAGCAGCCTATCATCTTAGATCGATACAGTAGGTTCCTTAGTACATTTTGGTCCAGTCTTTCGTTGATGCTGGAAACTAAGCTCACTATGTCCATTGCTTTCTATCCCCAAATTGATAGCCAAATAGAGGTCGTCAACAGGATGATCGTACATGTTCTGCGCATGTACAACCTAAAGCATCCACACACATGGGATGAGAGCCTCCCCTATGTCCACACAACTATAACAGGGCTCTTGTTGGAGAGGTAAATCTCCTCTACGGATAGAGGTGATCCCTACTAGCCCAAAACGGGTCTAGCAACAATCAAACAATGTTATCACGCAAGTTCCTAATTGCAAAATAAAAGGTAGGTGATGAAGACCTACTTGAGTTCCAACGCTTTCGTTTGTAGAAGAGATGTCGCCCACGTTCCTTTGCCTTGGCCGGTCACGATCCTCCGCTATCTGCGTGAATGGACACCTGCACACAAAGAGAACAACACAAACAAAAGCGTGAAATCTAATATATGCAATTATACATCAGTCAGGAAGGATATAATTCAACATCAACCATTACAAGTACAACGAGAATGGAACCATAATGATAGTCATCTATTATTAATAATTCAACAAAGGAGAATACAACCAGCGTCCTGACGTCAAGTCCTCCTTTGGCTGGGTGCTCAGCTACACAAGTCTTGCAAAAGCTTGAAGGGGTGAGGGACAAGCTCTCTCTCTCTTTGGTGACAAAGTCTCCTTACTTAGGGAAAGCATTATGGATACAAAGAAGGCTTCTTTCAACTCCAACCTTTTGATATCGTCCTTTCAGCACAAGTATTGCCACAAGAGTCAAAGCTATTAGAACCAGAACAAGAACTAGCTTGCTCAAGCCAAGAGAACAAGCTTTTATAGAGGAGAAGGAAGAGATAAGGTCAATCCCCCACAATCATGGATTTGGCTTCATCACTTGGAAACTTACATGGAATGGTGGAAAACAACTTTTCATCCAAGGAGATTCGAAGCCAAATCATCCTCACTCAACTTGGAATCAATTGGGTGAATGAGGTGGATAGAAACTTCGGAGGTTTGAGTGGTTGAGAATTTTTCCCAAACTGGTTGGCGCGATTGCGACTCTGAGACAGAGCACCAATGGCGCGCCGTTTCTTTAGGATTTTCCCCATTGGCGCGGGCATAAGATAGGGCACCCGCGCTAATGCAAAAAAGGCTATTTTTAGGGGCAATGAGCAGGAGATGTCTTAAGGGCATATGGAGCTCATGTTTAGAGGTAAATAAGTCAAGTGGTTTCATGTCTTGTCACTTCTAACAAGTCCCGGAATGGGTCCTCCAAGATGCAGGAGAGGGGTAACAGGGATGGTGACAAACGGTGACAAATTACTGTGTAACAGTTCTTCTCTCCCATACACATGTAGAGTTAATATATATCATGATATATTAATTTATATTATAATATAACAAATTTAATATTGAATTAACCCAAAGTTATTAAAATTAATAATATTAATATTATAATATATTAATATGAAATATTAGATTTATAATAATAATAATAATAATAATCTTTGAATATTAGTATTACTGTTAATAATGTTTTTTCATGGTATTAATAATAATTTGGCCCATAGGCTTCACCTAAATAAAACTTCTTTTTTGAATGTTTTTAAATATAAAGAAGTTTATGGAGTAAATATAAAAATAGGTTTAATTTATTTACCATACCTTTGGTTTATTTATATTTTTATTTATACGATACCTCTTCTATTTACCATGGTATTTGCCTCATAGGCTTGGTATATAATTAGATGTTGATTTCTAATCCTCTTTGATATAAAAAAAATTTATTTACCATACTTTTTTATACGTGGTTTATATCTATTTATTTACCATAGCTCTTTTAAACTATGGTATTTGGCCCATGATATTTAATCCATGGTATTAACAATAATTTGTCTAGTAGTATTTGGCCCATAGACTTCACCTAAATAAAACCTCTTTTTTGATTTTTAGTAAATATAAAGGGGTTTTTGGAGTAAATATAAAAAGAGGTTTTATTTATTTACCATACCTCTACTTTATTTATATTTTATATTATTTATACACGATTTTTATTTATTTACCATAGCTGGTGGAATAACTATCAAAGAGGTTTTATTTATTTACATACTCCATTTATATTTATATTTATTTACCATACCTCTTTTATGAGTGTTCGTAAACCTCTTTATATTTTAAATTTATAATGTGTTTATACATAATAATAATTAAATTGGTCTTTAAATAGGGCTTATATTAGATTAAAAATGCTAAATGTTAAATATTAAACATTACATGTTCCTTGTTTAAGTGAGATCTACCCCATACTCAGTTGTAGAGCTCCTCTCGCCCCAGAGTGAGGATGTTGATTCTTGACCAAACCTACCATAATTTTAGTAACACTAACTCATACTTTAGCATATCAATTTTCCATTCAATATTGAAACCCTAGTTTTTAATTCAACATTAAATAACAAAATTATTTATAAATTTAAAATTTATGGAATAAATAATATCATATAATCTTCCTATAATAAATTCAATCATTCATAATTAACCATCCATCCTATAGACCATTTATCTTGCAACATTTACTTTTGAGTATTCTAAATATTCTTTAGATGTTCTAGAAATTCTTAATAAACCATAAAACTTGATGCAAACTCCTTCAGAGTGGGACAACAGGGAAATCAAGCCTCTCTTTGGTCAGGGATGATGGATGAAGTTCCCATCCAAAATAAACTTTAAAAAAATAAATGCAATTTACAATATTTTAAGTTTTATTGTTATTGTTATTTTATATGAATAAAAAATTAAGGGTATTATTGCTTTTTAATTTTTTTTAATGTTTTTGTGTGGCGTTTTATATTTTTTTCAAATTTTATGAAAATGGTTGAAGATGAAGATGTCTATATTTGGCCAAAACTACTATAATTTTGGTGTCAATTTTTCCTTTTAATATTGAGATAATATTTCATTCAACATTAAAACAAAACCTAGCTTATACTAATTCTTGATTAAATATACAACAATTTTAGTAACTATATCCCATTAATAAACCCATTAACACATCAATTTTCATTCATTGAAACTATTATTTTAACCCACTTTGATATATGAATATTTTATAAATATAAATATAACTATAGAAATATTTTATATATATTATCGAGGATCAACCCTCACATATGAATATTTTATAAATATAAATGTAATTGTATGAATATTTTATATATATTATATGGGATTGTTGGGATTTACAATGAATTAAACCACCAACGATAATATTTTGGGCAGGCCACCAGGATTAACTCCTCGAACTAAGATAAGGGATGAGTCATCCCGTGCACAAAGGCCGTGACCTAGTTAGCTGTATCCAACTTATGGTGCCCCAAAACGAGTAAATCTGGTCAAAATCTACCCATGTGTGGGACACAATACAAAGAATTCCTAAATGCAGCGGCCAACCCTATTTCTTAGTGGCATTACTATATATACGGAGGAATAGAATCAAATAAAGTACAGTATTTATCCTCTTCTTGACAACCTCAGGACAACTACGCCCGTTGATATGGAGTGCCGCAACAAAGGAAAGTCGAATGCTTCTACGTTGCAAGAAATCTTTCCAATGGTGGAAGATTATATTTCACAGAAACTTTAGATTCAAAATAGAGGTCAGAAACGTGGAAGGAAGAGGACTCTTGATGGCGATCAAGATCAGAAACGTGGAGAGAAGAAGAATCTTGATGCCAAAGTCCATACCCCTGAATGGAGAGAAGGAGTTATTCATGTTGCAGAAAGAATTCCAATCGATCTTTTGATTAGTGAGTTCAATCGATTTTATAATCGCAGAATAATTTCTGAGTTCAAGATATTAAAGGAGATGTAAGTCTTCTGTTCAGAAGGGCAAAGAAAAGGAAGGTGAATCCATTCATATTCCCAAAGGTGTTTTAAAGGAAATTTTTCTGAAACTCCCGCTTCATGATTTGTTGGTTTGTAGATCGGTATGTGATTACTGGGCTTCTGTCTGTGCTTCCAAATTTTTTCAAGAAAATTGTACCAGTACTGAAAAATGCATCGTGATTAACAACCACAACTTAGATGTGTGGGTTTTTAGCATTATCTCAAAGAGTTGGTTTTTGTTGAAGGTCCCTTGTAATTGGGATAACATGGGCGTGAAAACTCTAGGAATCAAAGCTAGCAGTGAAGGTTTGTTTTTAGTAGCTCGATCTGACTACACATTGCATGTTGTTAATTCTGTTAGTATTGACAAAAAATTAGTAATGTTTTTCTTATGTAAATTGTAGTTAGGCAGTTTCATACCGAATAGTCGGGAAGCTGATTGAAGTTACGAAGTGATCCCATGATTCAGGCAGAGAACACAGCAAGGTTATGGATTTATCTTCTTCTTGTATTTTGACTTCCATATCTGTTAATTGACATATTAGTGTATTAAAAACATTCAAATGTTCTGCAACGTTTGAACCTTCTTTCATTCGAAGACTGTATAACTGTCTTTTCAGATAAATTTTGTTGGTAAATGACTTTGTCATATAGAGATTTTCAAGTTTTTCCCACAATCCTGACGTTGTAGTATCTTCAACAATGTTGAAGAGAACTTCATCCGCTAGACATAGCTGGATGGTACTGAGAGCTCGGGCATCCAAGTCCTCCCAGTCTGAAGTAGTCACGGTTGCAGGTTTTTTAGTCGCCCCATCCAATGCCTTGTGCAACCCTTGTTGCACAAGCAGATCCCTAACCTTCAGTTTCCAAAGAGCAAAATTGCTCTTTCTGGTGAATTTCTCCACCTCGAATTTCGCATTCGACATCTTAGCCATTTTTTCTTTCCTAGGGTTTCAGACTTTCTAGGGTTTTATATTTCCTTTAAAAAAAACTGTATTTTTTCCTACAATTGGTATCAGAGCCCAGTGACTGTGCGGGCTGTGCGAAGGTATGAGCAGGAAGACCCTGCTACTGCGTTGAAAAGCCGTGAAGAAGGTGTGTTGTTCTGAGGCGAAGGTGTGATGTTCTGAGGTGAAGGTGTGACAGAGTCTGCATGAAACAAAACCGAGAGCTGGAGCGTGACTGTGCGGGGTCCGTGTAACTGCCTGTGCATATGTTTAAAGAAGGTCTGCATGAAACAAAACCAAGAGCTGGAGCGTGACTCTGCGGGGTCCGTGTGAGTGCCTGTGCGTGCTAAGAAGAGCTGGAGCATGAAGGCGTGGTGTTGTGTGAAGATACTGCCTGTGCGTACGGTTAAACTGGCTGTGCATGCGTGAGAAGAGCCCTGTGCACCTGTGCGTCGAAGAACTGCCTGTGCGTGTGTTTAAACCTGGCTATGAATGCTGTAAGCCGTGAGAAGCGAAGTTAAACTGGTTGTGCGTGTGTGAGAAGAGCCCTGCGCACCTATGCATCGAAGAACTGCCTGTGCGTGTGTTTAAACCTGGTTGTGCGTGCTGTAAGCCGTGAGAAGCGAACCTGGTTGTGCGTGCTGTAAGCCGTGAGAACCTGTGGCATGGTGCATGAGTTGATAAGAGCCTGTGCGGGCTGTAGTGTGTGTGCGGGCTGAGCCTTTCTCTACATTGCGGGTTGTAGTGTGTGTGCGGGCAGAGCCTTTATGTCCATTGGAAAGCCGTTTTTTTTAAGAAGAGACAATGTTATTGTCTGTACGTTGGAGTGGAAGAGCCTACCGGTGTGTGCGCTGGGGCAGAGAGGGAGCGGAGCTGCCAGACCTGCGTGGAAGAGACCATAGTTGTTGTTTCCTCTCGCTGCCAGAACTTGTTCAGAAAATCCGGGTATTTTTTAAGAAATTTTTTGTCTCAGAAATTTTTTCCAGAAAGCTGAAGTTTTATCTTAGAAATTTTTTTTAAGAAAGCTGTAAAGTTCCTTAAATTCATAATAAAGGAATGTGTGAGTGAAATAAGAAGGAAAAGAAGACAGATTTTTTTTACGGAAATATAAAACCCTAGAAAGTCTGAAACCCCAGGAAAGAAAAAATGGCCAAGATGTCGAATGCAAAATTCGAGGTGGAGAAATTCACCGGAAAGAGCAATTTTTCTCTTTGGAAACTGAAGGTTAGGGATCTGCTTGTGCAACAAGGGTTGCACAAGGCATTGGATGGGGCGACTAAAAAACCTGCAACCATGACTACTTCAGACTGGGAGGACTTGGATGCCCGAGCTCTCAGTACCATCCGGCTATGTCTAGCGGATGAAGTTCTCTTCAACATTGTTGAAGAGACTACAACATCAGGATTGTGGGAAAAATTTGAAAATCTCTATATGAAAAAGTCATTGACCAACATAATTTATCTGAAAAGACAGTTATACAGTCTTCGAATGAAAAAAGTTTCAAACATTGCAAAACATTTGAATGTTTTTAATACACTAATATGTCAATTAGCAGATATGGAAGTCAAAATACAGGAAGAAGATAAAGCCATAACGTTGTTGTGTTCTCTGCCTGAATCATGGGATCACTTCGTAACTTGAATCAACTTCAGCTCTGCTGATTCATTGAAGTTTGAATCAGTTGTGGGAGCTCTTCTGTCTGAAGAAGTACGAACGAAATCCAGCACTGAAACAGTTGCATCAGAAGCCATGGTCACTAGAGGACGCTCAAAGGAAAGAGGAGAAAAACCAAGGTGGACTTCCAAATCGAAATCGAAAGGAAAGAAGTGTAAGGCGAAATGTTGGAACTGCAATAAAGTTGGACACTTGAAGAAGGACCGTTGGAAACGAAAGGAATCTGAAAACCTGAAGAACGAAGCGAATTAGGTCGATTCAGGTATGATAGACGAAGTTTTATCTGCTGAAGAATTGTGTATGATAGATGAAACTTCACCTAAATGTAATATCTCTCAGGGTTTAGATAGCTGGCTGTTAGACTCTGGTGCTTCGCATCACATGTGCCCACATAGAAATTGGTTTGCCTCGTATGAAAATGTAAACGGTAGTTCTGCGTTTATGGGTAATAATATGTCATGTCAGACTATTGGGATGGGAGATATCAGGATTAAGATGTATGATAACATAGTTAGAACATTAACTAATGTTAGACATGTACCTGATTTAAAGAAAAATTTGATTTCTTTGGGAGTTTTGGATTCATATGGATATAAGTTTACAGGTCAAGATGGCGTCTTGAAAGTCTTTAAAGGAGAACTTGTGGTTATGAAGGCAGAAAAGGTCGGAAATCTTTACAGGTTAAAAGGAAGTACTCAGATCGGTGAAGTAGTGGTTGCGTCTGAAAAGGAAGAAGCAGACAATTGTCTATGGCATCAATGATTGGGTCATATGAGCGAGAAAGGTCTTTAGATATTGATGAAACATAAATCTCTTCCAGGTCTGAAATCCTTGAATTTAGATTTCTGTAAACATTGTGTGTATGACAAACAGTGTAAACAGAGGTTTAAAACTGGAAATCATAATAGTAAAGATGTTTTAGATTATATTCATTCTGATCTGTGGGGGCCTTCCCCTGTTATGTCATATGGAGGTGCACTATATTTTTTAACATTTATTGATGATTACTCCCGGAAAGTATGGATCTATATGCTAAAAAGGAAAGCTGATGTATTAAATCTCTTTAAACAATTTAAAGTAATGGTAGAGAAAAGAACATGCAAATCTATTAAATGCTTAAGAACTGACAATGGTGGTGAGTTCACTTCAGGTGAATTTGAACAATACTGTAAGGATGAGGGAATTGTTAGACACAAAACTGTTGTTTATACTCCTCAGCAAAATGGTGTTGCTGAGCGTATGAATCGGACTCTTATGGAAAGAACCAGAAGCATGATTAGCAATGCTAACTTGCAAAAGGAGTTATGGTCAGAAGCAGTATCTACTGCTTGTTATTTAGTTAACAGATCACCTTTAGTAGCAATTGATTGTAAAATTCCTGAAGAAGTTTGGACGGGTCAGTCTTGTGACTATTCACATTTGAGAATAATTGGCTGTGATGCTTATTCTCTCATTCCGAAAAATCAGCGTTCAAAATTAGATCCAAAGTCAAAATGTTATGTCTTTGTTGGGTATGACTATGCAGTGGTTATCACAGCAGAAGTATGTGGAGAAGGTACTTGAAAAGTTCTCTATGGACAATGTGAAACCTATTAATATTCCACTAGCTTCCCATTTTAAGCTTTCTTCGGTTTTAAGTCCTAGAGATGATGAAGAAAAGCAGTATATGTCTCATGTACCATATGCAAATGCAGTAGGCAACTTAATGTATGCGATGGTATCTACAAGACCTAACATTTCACATGCAGTTGGAGTTGTGAGCAGGTTCATGGCAAATCCAGGTAAAGAACATTGGCAAGCAGTGAAATGGGTGCTTCGATATCTAAGAGGCACAAGTGACTTTTGCATCGTCTTTAATGGTAGTGAAGGATCAGTCTGCGGATATGTAGATGCTGACTATGCAGGTGATTTGGACAAAAGAAGATCTACTACAAGTTATGTCTTTACTCTTGCAGGTGGAGCGATTAGTTGGATGTCAAAGCTTCAAGAAACAGCTGCGTTGTCCACTACTGAAGCCGAATATATAGCTGCCTCAGATGCCAATAAAGAAGCAATCTGGTTAAAGGGTCTGCTAAATGAAATTGGAAGAAAGCAGGAGAAAGTGGATGTACTTTGTGACAGTCAAAGTGCTATTCACTTGGCTACAAATCCTGCCTATCATAGCAGAACCAAGCACATTCATGAAAGGTATCATTTTCTGAGACATGTGATCGATGGTGGAAAAGTAGCTCTTAAAAAGGTCCATACACGAGAGAATTGTGCAGACATATTCACAAAGCCAGTAACAGTAGAGAAGCTGCAGTGGTGTTTAGCTTCTCTTGGCTTGCAGAAAAGATGATGAATGGGCATGGGCAAGAGATTAGGAAATTGTTGTCAAGGTGGAGTTTGTTAGTATTGACAACAAATTAGTAATGTTTTTGTTATGTAAATTGTAGTTAGGCGGTTGCATACCGAATAGTCGGTTATGTAATGATATATGTAGCAATAGTCATGATATAAAACTAATGTAATACACATGAAATAAAAATCAGAGCGGAGAATCATAATTGAATATCATCCATTCAGTTCAAATTCAGTTTTTCATATCTTGGCTAATCTTGGTGAGGGTTCTTGTTTATGATTTCTTTCATTATCTCATCTGTCTTTTCTCCTACAAATTCTCTCACCGCCCAGGTTAAGAGTTTGCCCAAGATCTCTCTAAAGACACCTAAGCGTCGTAAATTTCTGAACCTTCTTGTTGTCCATGGAACAACAGAGATGTGGGCTGACAACAAGACAGGGCATTTTAGAGTTGCTATGTTTGGTAATTGGTATCATGATGGCAAAAGTCTTCTTCATGTTGCAAGATATAATTCCATAACTGACATGTGGACATTGAAGCCACTTCGCCATTTTGTGAGTGAAGATCTTGTCAGGTCTAAGAGTTTTCCATCCCCTTTATGGAGTTATAAGCATGACGATGTTATTTATGGATTCTCAGCAACTTATCAATATTCTTTTTTTACCTGTAGATAACAATGATGAAACACGCTATGGTGAAATACTTGATAACAACTTTGAGAGTTTCCCAGAAACAATTCAAATGGAAAAACGTCATGGGAGAGGATGTTACAGTAATATTGTTTTACCCACTGTGATCCCCCCATATTGTGGGAGAGATGGATTATATAGGAATGATATTTGTTGGAAGAGTGAAGCAAAATGATGGTGGAAAGCAGGTATATGGGAGGCTACCCATAGCGTGCCATGCTGATATAGGATTGTGGGAATATAATCTAGTAAATTTGACATGGACTATGATTGACACCATCCTTGTTGCATCAATTGAAAGTATGATCAAATCATTAGAATGGAGATTGCCACGAGGATATTTGGTTAAGGGGAGGCAATAGTATGTTGCATTATAAATTGGAGACTAGGAAAAGGTTACTGGAGCCTGGGTGTCCAGGTGGGGGTTATATGGATGCTAACATTCACTGGAAAGCAACAGTTGAGAATCTCAAATTTAATGCTAAAGTGAATGTTTAAGTTTGATTATTGATCTTTATTTTTACTTTTGTAAATATTTTATATCATCTTATGAAAATTTTATTTTTAAAAATGTGATCAGTTTATTTGTTGTTTTTTATTTTTACTATGCTCTATGCCACTTTCTACAAGGTCTATAGGGTATTTATAAAATCAGTTTTTTTTTTATAGTGCAATTCTGCTTTTATTAATAAAATTTAGAACAATTTTTTAAATAAAAGAATAGTAAATATAAAATAAGTTTTGGGAAGAAATCACATTGAAGATTTTGGTTGATGCTTTTGGAACCAATGAGTGTGGTTCATCTTCACCACAAGATATTGGTTTTGTATGGATATTTAAATGTAGTTATAAATCAATATCCATTTTACCATGTAAAATAAGATATTGATTTTGTCTGCATATTTAAATGTATTAATAAGCACATAACAAATTAATATTTACAAAGATTCTTAATTATGAATATTCACCCCATTTTACCATGGACATTATTAACTTCTAAATAGACTTTCTTACAATACCATTGGCCAATGCTATGACTTGTCACTACCAATTACCTAAAAACCATAAATCATTTCAAAATCAATTTTTTTTTATAAATATATATCTTTAAATTTAATTTTATAACATTTTTTAAATTAAAACCTAATACTTACAATAAACATAGAATATAACAATATAACAAGATTATCAACCATGAATATTGAACCCCATTTTACCATGGATATCATTAACTCGTAAATAGGCTTTGTTATAATACCATGGGCCAATACCACAGCTTATCAATAACATTTTCCCAAAAATCATAACCCATTTCAAAATCAAAACCTTTTATCAATATTTTATTTTATTTTATAACATTTTATAACATTTTTAAAATTAAATCTAAAAGTTACTTGGAGTTGTTGTAATGGTGTAGATTTTTGTAAACATTTACATATAGGCTCAATTAAAGAATAATAATAGCCTAAAAGTAGTTGCCTAGAGAGATGTCCTCTATCTCAATAAAAATAGCACACACACATATATCATGTTAGTCTCCTAGGAAGTTTAACTCACAAACACATAAGTGTAATAAGTGATCTCTTAAAGTGTCCATCAATAGGCTCTCTAAGAAAGTGATAATACTCATAAGACGTCCCATCTAGTTTCTCCATGATCTGACAAGTGCCTAAATTTAGTTCAACCCCTGCCTTAGAGAGAGTGTATGTGCTTGTGTTCCTTTCCCTATAGATATCACAAGATGAAATCTATAAAAATAATATTTAGTTGTAAAAATTATACTCATAAGAGGTCCCATCTAGTTTCTCCATGATCTTCCAAGTGCCTAAATTTAGTTCAACCCCTGCCTTAGAGAGAGTGTATGTGCTTGTGTTCCTTTCCCTATAGATATGACAACATGGAATCCTATAAAAATAATCTTTAGTTGTGAAATCCCTTAAGGATAGGATGAACTGTGTACATAAGCTCATTAAATCAATTGATAATAATATTTGAGTCTCCAAAAATCTTTAGTGTGAACATCCCTTCTCAATAGCAAACAAGACAAGAAGCTTGAGATTGTGAAGTTCCACATAGTTATTAGTTCCTTTGCCTAATTCGGAGTATAGCTTGGAGAAATGATTATCCTTGAGGTATAACACAACCCCAACCCCTCCAAGCACTCTCTGAAACCTTTTGTAATCCTTCTACCTTTTCCTAAAGGATGGATTTTTAATCTAAGTCTTAGAGATATAGATAAACTTGTATTATTATCAATAATTTGTCTTTTCTTATACATTTTTTACATATAGCCTTTGTGAGTTAGATTAAATTTTATTTTTAAAGAATTTTTTACATATAAAATAAATGTCTTTAATATTTATAATAAAAATTATACTTTTAACATGATAAATGATCCATTATAATATTAATTTCTATCATTATGTAAAAAGTTTAACCTTTATTTTTTTTTCATAATTATGACATTTTTATAATATATAAATATTTTTCTTAGAAAATAATCAAGATCTTTGACTTGGTATGTGTTACATTTCATACTTTCATTGGTTTAAGATAGAAAATAAATATGTAAATTTAGCGATTTAAATTAGGGCTTTGGATTGAGATATAAGATTTGTACAATTTTTATTTTATCTATCAATGTATAGACTTACTGATGGGGCTAGCCCACATGGTCCGGTCGTCGCTCCCTTTTCACTTAGCCTGTACTGTTGTTTGATACTTATGTACGCCGGATGTTGGTCAGAGATATTTTGATTATCAATCTGTATGCAGTTAATGGTCTGTTAATGGAGGGTTTGTTGGCGGTATATGCGATGGACACCTGTATTGTATGGGGATTCTAAACCCCGCCCTCGTATAGGGTTTCCGCCACCTTTCAATCTGTATGCAATTAATGGTCTGTTTACGGAGGGTTTGTTGGCGGTATATGCGATGGACACCTGTATTGTATGGGGATTCTAAACCCCACCCTCGTATAGGGTTTCCACTACCTTTGATTTCATTTGGTCCTGTGTTGGTTTTGTTACCTCCTTCCGTGAGCTCTTGGCGATTTAGTGATTTTTACAGTGGTTCCTTCCTGTGATGCTTTGTATTCAGTTGAAACTTGGTTCCCGGATTCTGTATGATACAAGTTGGTAGTTTGCAGCTTCGATGGGAGTTCTGTTAGTCGGTCCAGGGTTTTGTTGGTCTGAGTATGTTGAGCTTGTGTGCTTCCAGCGGTTCTCACAACATTGTTTGTCTGATTCCTCTGGTGGAAGTGTCTCGGTTGTTTGCAGGATTATGGAAAACTGGTAAGGCTCATTCTCTGTTTGTGTTATACTTTCCAGGGTTTTCGATGGTCGATTTCTTTTATGGTTTTCTGCCTCTATGCGACCTCTGTCTGATTTATGGTCTAGTCTTCGTTGTCGTTATCTCTATGTGTTGATTTTCCTATTGAGATTGGTTCTGGTCTCGTTCCACAGCGACGTTTCACTCAGGCACGGTCTCGACAAAACAATGCGTTGTTCATCATCGTTTCCTGCTCCAATGCGTTTGGTAAGGTTGCTCTCTCTGCTATTTTGCTTTACCTGTTCCTCCTTCGGCCTCTAACAACTTCGGCTCCTTGCGAGAAGGGAAAAAAAAAGGTCTGTGCTTGAGTTGGTCACGGCTCCTTCACTTGTGTTGGTCACAACTCCTTCACTGGGTAAGTGGAACCCTTCATAACTTTGCTTGTTCTGAATTTAAAATTTATTTCGAAACTATGCAGGTCCTTTCACTGGATTCTAATGCTCGTCCTGTGTGTGTTCTGCAGGTGCAGCGACTGAGGGTTTTGGTGCTGGGGCCTTCGACTACTCCAAGACAGTTCTGGGTATCTTTGCTTTATTTGTCTGTAATTGTTTGTCTGCGTCTCTCAGCGTATGAGTTGGTTTGGCTGTAGGTTTCAAGTCACCGTTATATGGAGTCCTGTTCTAAGTAGGGTGTCTGTCAAATGTTGTAAGCGTCGGTTTGGAAAATGTATGGAATTTTGGTTTACGTGGATGAGGGTTTACAGTTCCCAATCCACGAACTGGGTTTTGTTCTCAAGTTGTTTTTAAATATGGAATATGAATGGACATTAGCTTGATGACTGTAAATGAATTTCTGGAAATGAAATTTTCATTATGTTGTTAGGATTCGCATACCTGGGTTGTACTATGGTTGTTCTTTTCTCTGTGTTGGCAACTCTGTCTTTTCGTATGTAAAGAAATGTGAACGACTCCCATTACACATTGTGGTTCCTCTGTTGTTACTACTTGCAGACAAGCATTGTTCTTCTTGTTTGAATTCAATGAATTCGATACTCGAAGGTCTCTTTGCTTTAATTTCATTCTGTGACCAAGCTTTTATGACATTCACACAGTAATTTCTCTGTTAAAATATTTCGGACACAAATAGAACACTATGAGGATATATGCACAGAAAATTTTGATTATTTGTATTCTTTCTCTGAATACTCCTTTTGATCCGAACCATTTTTTGTGCTTTGTTTCACTCTTTAATAGCATTGTTACAACTGTTCTAACTGCTGGCAGTTTGTCCAGTTTGTCAATTAGTTACAGCGGTTAGTTTTCATACTGAATTTTGTTTGAGTTCCCAGTACATTTTATTTTTTCATGAATTTCTACAATAACAACTTATTTGTTTCAAAACAATGACCCTAATCTAGTTATTACATTTCCTAATTACATCCTATTACAGTATCTCTAAATAACTTAATAAAAGAAAAGGAAATTAAAAGAAAACAAGTATGTTTCCCACTTCATGAACCAATCCCTCTATCCTCTTCAGAAACCATATTCCCTTACTTGTGTCTTTGCCCTGTCAGCTAAATGCTCCTGCATCACTCTCCCGGGGTAAAAGAAATTCATGGCTCCGTTCCATGAGCTCCTCCACCGAATAGCCAGCCTTCCGTATCTGTGTCGCATCGAGCCATGAGCTGACCTCCACTGGACGGTCTCTCCACTTGACGAGGTATCGCAAATATTCCTTCCTACATGTTTTCTTGGCTACCTGTGTGCTGAGAATTCCTTCAATCTCATGGGATTGAGCCGAAGGCATATGTCTCATCCAAGAACTGTCTCCAACTTGGGTGTCTCGTTCTGGCCGTACCACACTATCTTCCTCCGCTTGGGCAGTATATGGAAACAGGTCCGCCACATTGAAAATAGGTGATATGCCTATATCAGGTGGCAGCTAAATTTCATAGGCTTTGGCTGAGAATTTGTGCAAGATTTTGTAGGGACCAATTTTTTTAAACTTTAGTTTATTGTACGTACCCTTAGGAAACCGTTCCTTGCGCAAATGCACGAGGACCTCATCTCCGACATTAAATTGTACTTCCCTTCGCCTTGAATCTACTTGCTGTTTGTACTTCTGTACACTGTCCTGCAATTTTAATTTTTACCTGTTCATGTAATTTGCTCATTGCTTCGGTAAAATCTTCTCCATATGCGCTTCTCCATTCTAATTTTCCAAATCTTGCAATTCATGTATTCCCCGAGGGTGCATGTCGTACAAGATTTGGAACAGGCTATGTCCGGTGATACGGTTGGGCGAATCATTGTAAGCGAATTCCACCTGTCCGAGAGCACGATCCAATAACCGTGAATTTTCCCCAGTCAAACTCCGCAACAAATTTCCCAAACTCCTGTTCACCACCTCCGTTTGCCCATCAGTCTGCGGGTGATACGCAGAGCTGAAGTTCAGTTGCGTGCCCAACTTTTTCCACAGGGTGCGCCAAAAGTGTCCTGTGAATTTTACATCCCTGTCAGAAATGATAGAATTTGGTAGGCCATGTAATCTAACAACTTCCGTGAAAAACAGGTGAGCTACATACCTGGCATCACTAGTTTTTCGGCAAGGAATAAAATGAGCCATTTTCAAAAATCTATCTACCACCACCATCACTGAGTCATACCCCCGCTGTGTTCTAGGCAGTCCTAAGATGAAGTCAATGCTAACTGAGTCCCATGGCCTGCTCGGAACTAGTAGTGGTGTGTAAAGTCCAGCATTTTGACTGTGTCCCTTTGCCAGTTGGCAGACTTTACACCTGTTCACATATCATTGGATATCCCTACGCATTCAGGGCGAGTAATAAAAGTGTCCGAGCTATTCCAAAGTTTTATCTATGCCAAAGTGACTGGCTAGACCACCATTATGTTTCTCCCGTACAATATTTTCCCTCATCGAACAGTCCGGAATACATAACTGTCCACCTCTAAACAATAATCCCTCCTGTAAGTTGTAGTCCAGCCATGGACTTGTATTCCTCAACACGGGACTTTGGCATGCTTCAAAGGCTTCTTTGAAATCAGCGTCAGTCTGGTACAAATCCTTTAGATGTTCGAATCCCATCACCTGTATTTTGCTCTCCTGTAAGAGCAAAGCTCTTCTGCTCAAGGCATCTGCCACTTTATTGGCTTGTCCACTAATATGCTTTAGCATGAAGGTGAAACACTGTAAGTACTCTACCCATTTGGCGTGCTTGTGGTTCAACTTGTGCTGTTGCATTACATATTGTAACGTTGAATTATCAGAAAACAATACAAACTCGTTGCCCAACAGGTAGTGTCTCCAATGCTTTAAAGCTTGGACCACGGCATAAAATTCCTTGTCATACGAGGAGTATTTCTGCGTGCTTTCGTTTAATTTCTCGCTAAAAATGCCACTGGTCTGTCTTCCTGACTAAGCACAGCGCCAATAGCTATCCCACTTGCATCACATCGGACCTGGAAAAGTTTGCTGAAGTCGGGTAGCCTCAAGATTGGTCTCTCCGTAATCTTCCGTTTCAGAATCTTAAATTTGTCCTCTGCTGTACTAGTCCAACAAAAAGGATGATTGGCCTTCTTGATGGTGTCCATCATTGGTGCACAGATTTCACTAAAATTTCTAATAAACTTCCTATAAAAAATTTCCAATCCGTGGAAACTACATACCTCAAACAAGCTCTTGGGTGATTGCCAGTTGAAGATTGCTGCGATCTTTTCTGGATCCATCTTCAATTCATTTTCTGCGACTACAAACCCCAAATAAACCAGTTCGTTCTTTAGGAAAGTACATTTTTTTAAGTTTATCAGCAGTTTGTTTTGCTACAACTTCTCTAGCACCCTTCGAACATGTTGAAGGTTTCTCCCCTGGTCCTGCTAAAAATCAGAATATCATCAAGGTAAACTATCACAAAATTGCCAATAAATTCTTCTAACATCTCATTCATCAACCTCATAAAAGTACTAGGAGTGTTTCTCAAGCCAAACAACATGACTAGCCACTCGTACAACCCTTCATTGGTTTTGAAGGCTGTTTTCGATTCATCTCCTTCCCTGATCCTGATCTGATGATATCCACTCTTCAGATCAATCTTCATAAAATAGGCTGCTCCGCTAAGACAATCCATCATGTCATCAATTCTGGGTAGGGGAAATCTATACCGTATAGTGATTTTGTTGATGGCTTGTGAATCCGTACACATCCGCCATTCTCCTCCCTTCCTAGGTGCAAGTATTGTTGGTACCGCACAGGGGCTCAAACTTTCTCTGATCAGTCCCTTATCCAGTAACTCCTGCACTTGCTTACGAATCTCTTCATTGTCTTTCAAGCTCATTCTGTATGCTGCCTTGTTCGGTAGACTTGCTCCAGGTATAAAATCGATATGATGGCTGATGCTCCTTGTGGGTGGCAATTTATCTGGTAAATCGTCAACCACAATATCCTTAAATTCTTCCAACAGCTCTTGTATCTCTGTAGGCAATTCTGATTTTTCTGTGTTCAATGGCACTGCTCTTGTCCTTCTTACCACCAGATAATTCACCTCGTTTTCTTCAATTTGCCTAACAAGCTGTTTTCCTGCTATTAACAATGCTTTTGTTCCACTTGACTCTGCTGTATACTCCTCCTTGATAGGCACAAGCGTATCTTTGACTCCATCTTTCACAAACTTATAACAATTTGTTTTCCCATCATATGTCACCTTCCGGTCATACTGCCATGGTCTTCCTAATAGTATATGGCATACGTCCATTGGCATAATGTCACAGACAACTTTGTCTTGGTATTTGCCAATGTGAAATTTGACTTCACATTGCTCATCAACTAATAACTGGTGGCCCTTCTGTAGCCACGACACCTTGTAAGGTGTGGGATGTTTAAGCTACCTTAATCCCAGATTTTCCACCATCTCGGTAGCAACTAAGTTCTCTGTACTCTCGCTGTCTATGATTAGTTTGCAACACTTCCCATGTGATTTGAAAACTGTTCGGAACAGTGCCTTCCGCTGGTTTGGTTCAGTCATTTCCTTTGCTGGCTTTAACAACACTTTGTTCAGAATTAATGCCTCCCCTGTTTCTGCCACATTTTCTACTTCCCAGGGCTGTGCTTCAGCTTCCTCAGGTTGTGCAACAAATGCTCCCCTCTGGCTGGTATGCTCAACTTCCGGGCATTCGAAGGATCTGTGCCCCCACTTATGACACCTGTAGCACTGGACATTTGTCCCTCTTCCGCAACCATTTCCTCTTCCCCGCTGATATGGTCGGCCTCCTCTAGTGCTATCCCCCTTCTTTGTTGTGCCTGAAGTTTTGGAGCTGCTGCCTTCCTCACTGTTAGTGGCAGTTCTTCCTCTTCCATAGGACTGTCCTCGTCCCCTGCCATTTCCTCGTCCTCTCCTGTTGTTCTGTTTCCAGTTAATTTTTTCTTCTACCTTTACAGCACTTTGAAAGGCTTCTTCTATATTCCTTGGTGAGAGAATACTGATCTCGTCCAGTATTTCCATCCTCAAACCATTAACATATCTCGTTGTCTTCTCTACAGTATCGTCAGTATAACCAACCCACAAATTTACATGATAAAATTCCTCTGTGTATTCCTTTATGGTCATACCTTTCTGCCTTAGATTCTGCACTCGTCAATAAAGTTCGACCTGATAGTATTTAGGCAAAAACCTGCCCTTCAGTTTTGCCACCATTCTCGGCCACTTCTTTATTGGTAGTTTGTTCATCCTCTTCCTGTCTACTTGGACGTTATCCCACCATAAAGTAGTGTGTCCTTTTAACTTGGTTGCAGCAAATCTAACTCTTTTGTCCTCACTGATCTCTTTGTTTTCAAAATACTTATCTAACTCACTTACCCAATCCAGCAGAACATCTGCGGATAGACTGCCATCATAATTAGAAATCTCAGGTTTGGGTTTGCTGCTGGCTAACAGCATTGATCTCAACAGCCTTATCTCTAGGGCTTTTTCTTCTGATCCTTCCGTGGCAGTTGTTGCTTCATCTTCGCTATCATCCCCAAGTTCTAGGTCTCTTCTCCTTCCTGCCTCCACTGCTTCTAAGCGAGCAGTAAGGACCCTCAACTCTTCTCTCAAGCCCTCGTCTTCTCCTCTATGGACACCTCTTCCACGTCCCTGTCTTTGAACTTCCATTTTTCTTCTTTTTATTATCTGCTCTGATACCACTTGATGGGGCCAGCCCACATGGTCCCGTCGTCGGTCCCTTTCCACTTAGCTTGTATTGTTGTTTGATACTTATTTACGCCAGATGTTGGTCAGAGATATTTTGATTATCAATCTGTATGCAATTAATGGTATGTTTACGGAGGGTTTGTTGGTGGTATATGCGATGGACACCTGTATTGTATGGGGATTCTAAACCCCACCCTCATATAGGGTTTCCGCCACCTTTGATTTCATTTGGTCCTGTGTTGGTTTTGTTACCTCCTTCCGCGAGGTCTCAGTGATTTGGTTATTTTTACAGTGGTTCCTTCCTGCGATGCTTTGTATTCAGTTGAAACTTGGTTCTCGGATTCTGTATGATACAAGTTGGTAGTTTGTAGCTTCGATGGGAGTTCTGTTAGTTAGTCCGAGGTTTTGTTAGTCTGAGTTTGTTAAGCTTGTGTGCTTGCGGCGGTTCTCACAACATTGTTTGTCTGATTCCTTTGGGGGAAGTGTCTCAGTCATTTGCAGGATTATGGAAAACTGGTAAGGCTCGTTCCCTATTTGTGTTAGAATTTCCAGGTTTTCGATGGTCGATTTCCTTTATGGGTTTTTGCCTTTGTGCATCCTCTGTCCGATTTATGGTCTGGTCTTCGCTGTCATTATCTCTGTGTGTCAATTTTCCTTTTGAGAGTGGTTCTGGTCTCGTTCTACAGCGACGGTTCACTCAGGCACGGTCTCGACAAAACAATGGCATTGTTTGTCATCGTTTCCTGCTCCAATGCAACTGGTAAGCTTTCTCTCTCTGCTATTTTGCTTTACTTGTT
The DNA here is from genome assembly GCA_000404065.3 of Pinus taeda. Taxonomy (NCBI): domain Eukaryota; kingdom Viridiplantae; phylum Streptophyta; class Pinopsida; order Pinales; family Pinaceae; genus Pinus; species Pinus taeda. The sequence goes on along the minus strand of APFE030582608.1, from coordinate 139,621 downwards.
CCTACTTTGGCCGCTAATGACTTCGGCTCCTTGCGAGCAGGGAAAAAAAAAGGTTTGTGCTTGAGTTGGTCACGGCTCCTTCACTGGGTAAGTGGAACCCTTCGTAACTTTGCTTGTTCTGAATTTAAAATTTATTTCGAAACTATGCAGGTCCTTTAAATGGATTCTAATGCTCGTCCTGTGATGTGTTCTGCAGGTGCAGCGACCGAGGGTTTCGGTGCTAGGGCCTTCGACTACTCCAAGACATTTCCGGGTAGCTTTGCTTTATTTGTCTGTAATTGTTTGTCTGCGTCTCTCGGCGTATGAGTTGGTTTGGATGTAGGTTTCGAGTCACCATTATATGGAGTCCTGTTCTAGACAGGGTCTCTGTCAAATGTTGTAAGCGTCGGTTTCGAAAATGTATGGAATTTTGGTTTACGTGGATGAGGGTTTATAGTTCCCAATCCGCGAACTGGGTTTTGTTCTCAAGTTGTTTTTAAATATGGAATATGAATGGACATTAGCTTGATGACTATAAATGAATTTCTGGAAATGAAATTTTCGTTATGCTGTTAGGATTTGCATACCTGGGTTGTACTATGGTTGTTCTTTTCTCTGTGTTGGCAACTCTGTCTTTTCGTATGTAAAGAAATGTTGAACGACTCTCGTTACACGTTGTGGTTCCTCTGTTGTTACTACTTGTAGACAAACATTGTTCTTCTTGTTTGAATTCAATGAATTCGATACTCGAAGGTCTCTTTGTTTTAATTTCATTCTGTGACCAAGGTTTTATGACATTCACATAGTAATTTCTCTGTTAAAAGATTTCAGACACAAATAGAACACTATGAGGATATATGCACAAAAACTTTTGATTATTTGTATTCTTTCTCTGAATATCACTCCTTCTGCTCCGAACCCCTATTTGTACTTTGTTTCACTCTTTAATAGCACTGTTACAACTGTTCTAATTGTTGGCAGTTTGTCCAGTTTGTCAATTAGTTACAGCGGTTAGTTTTCATACTAAATTTTGTTTGATTTCCTAGTACATTTTCTTTTTTCATGACTTTCTACAATAACAACTTATTTGTTTCAAAACAATGACCCTAATCTAGTTATTACATTTCCTAATTACATCCTATTACAGTATCTCTAAATAACTTAATAAAAGAAAAGGAAATTAAAAGAAAACAAGTATGTTTCCCACTTGATGAATCAATCCCTCTGTCCTCTTCAGAAACCATATTCCCTTACTTGTGTCTTTTCCCTATCAGCTAGATTCTCCTGCATCACTTACCAACCCATGATGTAAGGACCTGCGGTCCGGGTCACCTTCACCGTGCGAAGGATGAGTGAAGAGCTCATGCAAAATGCATGGGAAACGAACCTTGGACAAGTTTATATGCGATGGGCGAGCGTTGAGGGGGTGGTCCCACGAGCTGGGCGGGCTGACCCACCTCTTGGGTGAGACATCACAAGTAAACAAGTCGACTTGGGTAGTTGGGCATAGGTCGGCCAAGTGACACAACCGCTACCTGCTTGTATATATTGATAGACGGTTTGTGGAGGCAAACCATCATTTGATCATTCGAACAACGAGCTAAGGTTGGAGTGCGAGTTAGGAGTAGGTTGACAAGTGCAAAGGGTGCAGGGAGATGTGCCCGCACTTCGGGCAAACTCGTGCAGGAAACTCGGGTGAGGTCGTCGGGCAGAAAACTTGGGTGAGGTCATTCGGACGAACTGGGGAATGTCGTTAGGCGAACTGGGTGAAGTCATTCGCGCAAGCCGGGTGTGGCTGTCGGGCGACCCAGGTGAAGTCGTTCGGGCGAACCGGGTGAGGTCGTCGAGCAACCCGGGTGAAGTTGTGTGGTGACTCAGGTGAAGTCATTCGAGTGAACGAGTTTGGGTGAACGGGTGGACGTGCGGACGAGCAGCCGGGTGAGGGCGCACCGCGCATGCCCAAGTTGGGCAAACGACACGACCGTGTGACGAGGTGAATGAAGGGTTGGTGAGTTGTGCAGCGACCGTGTGGAGGCACTGACGAGCTGGGCAACTGAGTTTTCCGAAAGTTGGAAATTTGGCTAAGTGTAAATTTTTTAGTTTCCCAAGATTTAACTTGTACTGTATAAAAGTGAAGATTATATATATTGATTCGGGCAGACTCATATTGGAGGTAGTTGCACCTCCCTTTATAGTGTTGTGCATTTCTATTGTATAACACTATTGTTGATGAATATATATGGGTTTTCATGGACAAAGATAATATTTAGTAACGAAAAATAAACTAAGTACAAATGTTAGGCATAGTCCATGAACATAAGTATTGGTGAAAAGAAAGTGTTCGGTGGGGCCACACCTCGCTACAGTGTAGTTGGAAACTTACCGCGAGTGTAGAGGCCTGACACATGAGGTGTAGATCAATTAGTTTGTGTGGGGATAAATCCCATTAAGTCAAAGTTCAAATCTCATGAAGAGTTGGAAAAATGATTTGATTTCAAAATGCCATTTTGATACACAATATTTGAATTTTTAAAAATATTATTCATTTATTTTGAAAAAAAATATTATATGAATTGTTTTTAACTATTTATTAAATTTATTAACTCAAATTTGATTGGAATGATTTATTGAATTATTAACTTAATCTAAAATGAGTAAACCACACTGACACAATATCTTATATTACGAAGTTATTTTTAGAAGTGTTCCAATTTGATTAAAGCAAATCTTCAATGTTATAAACCTTTTAAACCAATGGAATGAGTTATAAAACGAAACTTAGAATGGTTAATAATATCACATAAATATCTATATAATAGCATTTAAAAAAATAACACATATTAGAAAGGAAAAGCACATAGGGTTGATTTATTCGTATGCCACAACTTCTTTTAACACATGTTATGAGTATAGAAATGGTATAAACAAAGTGTTTGATGGAACTATTTGCTAAACGAAGTGTTTGATGGAACTATGAGTATAGAAATGGTATAAACAAAGTGTTTGTTCGAATAACGACTCTTTTACATAAACACGCCATTTGTAAGAACATACTAATGAAGGATGTAAAAGCGAATTTACTGATCTTCTAAAGATGTGATCTATAATTTACTGATCTTCTAAAGATGTGAAAAATCATCGTCCAAAATCTTTTACAGTGAAAATATGAAGCGATGTATTCAAGCTGAAGTATACCTGACATATTTTAGGATGTTGGTAAGTTTTATTCCTAAATAAATATTCAACATTTAGTTCATCTATATATTAACTTTTTTTTAAGATTTTAATAATGTACGAAAGTTTTAAAATACAATTTACAATTAAACATAAAGATAGGGTAACATCTAAATGGAAGAAGAAAATAAAAAAATAATTTTTAAATTTCGTAGGATAACAAAAGTATTATAGCTGCTCGCGTTGTTATAATGATTTTTTAGATGTGGTATGGATTTCTAAGATTGCTGACTACTATTTTCATGAAAACATTACTACATGTAGATCTACAAGAAGGGATCACTTCTTATTGGCTCATTAACAAAGACTAACCTCAAGAGCGTTGAGGATAATTGACCTCGTTATCTCTCAATAACAAGTGCTTTAATGGACTAGGCCAGTTGAACTAGCCCTCGGGGCTTATTGTTATAGCGAATTATATTTAATGAATTTGTATTTTTTTTCATTTAAATAATTTATTGAAGTTCTTTTTTATATATTTAACATAAATCAAAGATTGGGCTCATGTAATTTATGTAGTAAAGTTATTCATTTGAGGAGTTTTCCTCTTTATGGTCTATTCACTTATAAATTATGTTTTTTTAAAAGATGAATATTAGCATCCTTGTCATGTCATTATTTAATCTTGGCTTGATTGTGTTTTAATTACTTTTCATTGTCATCATTTAGTTGGAAAATAGTGAAAAACAATTTTCTTGGTTTTAAAGATTATAAAAGATTTCTTTCAATTATTGTTGATTGTGTATGTGTGTGTGAGTAAGTTGGTTAATCAAAATATTTGGTATATACATTAGTTCATAATATATTTATTAAAAGAATATTAGTGCATTGAAAGACGCTTTCCTTCTATTCTCATTATATTCCTTTCAATGTTACAATGCATTATATACATGTTGAAGCATTCATCAAACTGAATCCATTAACCCTCTATTAGCACATAATTGTAGTTTCCCTTACCAGATGTACAAAATACCATGAGAAAAAACCTTCATCCCCAAAACCATGTACAAAAACAACACGCAAAAAACCATGGATAGTTCCACCCATCATCCTTGGGTGTGTCCAACTATTATTGGGATACCACCCCTCCATTGTACCTAAAGCAATGTAACAACGCCTAGGACTAGTCGTGGAAAGAATATAACCCATACCCAACATGAAAGGAAATGACATATTGTGTGTTAAATGAGGATCCAAAATGTTATTATCATCATTTAGATTAGGAGTGATGCAACAATTCTATGGTTTATGCACACTTGTATATCATTGTGATTCCTTGAAATTCATGAATCATAACTTGGTCTAAAGATTTCTTGGGAAATATGGATCTTGGAGCCATTTCTTTACTCTTTTAGCATCTAAGATAAATTAATATTTGTTAGTACCCTTGAGATACTTTGGACATAGTCTCATACCTCCGAAGGACTATTCTTAGGATTCAACCATTGTCTCATAAACTAGGTGTTTTAGTAGAAGCATTTATTCTCCATGAAAGTCTAGTTAATTTACCTCTATTCTACTTCTCTATAAGCATTGATAGTAATATGAAACTTATCCATGATTAAATTCCCCTTTTGATGTACTTTGTATTCAGGTCACATACTCCTTCATCTTCCAAGTAATGTTTATATCCAAATACTTGAGGAAGACTCTCAATTTCATTTGTGGATGCATCCAAGAATATAGGCATTTGGATTGACAAGGAAAGAATTCATTGAAAGTGGTATACATATAGTTCGGATCATATTTTGGTACATGCACAATTTGTAATGAGAGAAGCAAGATGGGGCCCAACATTGGTGGTTCATATGCAGATGGTTGGATTTACTCGTGAAGCTCAAGGGGAAATTTGGGATTTGGGGTATGTAGATACATTAGAGAAATTTTGGAGTCTAAAATGGAACTCCTAAGAAATATTATTAAATAATGGTGGAAATAATAAAATAATATTAGATTACATCATCAAATTTTAGAGGGAAAAAGAACAAAACTACTTTTTCAACTTGTCACCCTACGGTTTTACTCAAATTTTGAGTGGGAGAAATCATTGGATGCATAATTTAGTTCGTCATCTAAGGAGTACCCATTTTACATACATTTGATGGACCTTGCTATACAAAAAATGAGAAATATGTGAAAAGTGTTATTGCAATCACAATTTTTATGTATTTCTTATTTTTCATGTAGTAGTGTATGTCAAAAGTGTGCAACATGGGTACTCCTTGGATGAAGAATTAGATTATGCATCCAACGAGTGCTTCCGCTTGAAATTTGAGTAAACGAGTATGGAGATAAGTTGAAAATATGAGTTGGAAAAGTAGTTTTTTTAATTTTAATTTTTTAATCTTTATAGTTTTTAACTCAAAAAATGTAAATCATCCCCCATGGTTGACATAATCTTATTGAATCCTATTGGTTCTTATAAAGTTGATTTTAGTTTTAAATTTTTATTTTGAGGCTTGTTTTAGACCTCAAAATTTCTCTAATGTGGACGAGTTTTCACATATGCAGCAATTGAACCTTGCCATTATCCATCTCCTACCACTCATCACCATAGCCAATTTTTGATACAACATGGAATGGGAAGTGACGATGGAGCAATGATGGTAATTGCCATGAAACTTTCTTGTCTTTGGAGGTTTCAAACTAATGGGACCACCCACTACTCATTGTATTTCCCTCTCTAGTCCGTTGTTAATGAGAGGCCTTCTTTGGATGATGTGATTAGAGCATGCCTAAATCAATCACCCTTATTCACTCTAGGGTCCACTTAGTCCACTATGAGTTAATGGTGGGAGGGAAGGGGGCAATGTGGGGATTCCCATTGAGGTTCCCATGTTAAAAAAGTGTCGTATCATGAAAGCATGATCATGGTAAGGGCATGATGAATGACCTAAATTCACCTTAAGGTGCCCTCTAGTCCACTGTGAATTAAGATGGGGGTATGAAACGAGAAACAACCTCCATTAAACCCACCTGATTTTTGAGAACCTGGAACTAGATATAGTGGGAAAATGTTGCAAAGCATTACATGGAAGGCATAGGTGGGTCCTGCACCTGATTTGATGTGGCAGTTCCACAGGGATCTGAAAGGGAAAACATGGATGCCACTTATTAGCCCAATTTGATGTGGACCCCAATTAACCTAACATGGTAGTGCCATGTGGCCCATATTGGGATGCCATATGGTAGCATATGGATGACACAAATTAATGTATGCTGATATAGAAGTGTCATGTGGATTCTATGTGGTAGCTTAATGCTAACATGGTCTAATATTATTGGATTAAATTCAAATGGGAATAGTTTTCAATGAGTGATTTAGATTGAGATAAAATTTATATCACGAGAAAGATATCAACAGGTTGAATGCAATGGTGGAATTTGTTTAGAGTTTAGATGACATTGGAAAATAAGGAATTTTGTAGCTCCATCTTCATAATAGACCTTAGAGATCGGTTAAAATCAATAGGTAACACCTCTTGCACCCCAAGATAGTACATGGGGTTGGGAGGGTGTGTTACAGAAACTATGGATTTTGATAACATATTCATGTTTAAATATTGAAAATATTTAGAAACATATAACAAGACAAACAAAGTATAATTTTACTAATCTAACCTCCTATTCATAATAGCAACACATAATCAATAATAGAAAGATTCAAAAATAAAGGAAACACTAGATTTACATGTAAAACCCCAATTCAGGAAAAATCCATGGGAAGAGAATACGTCTTTACTATCTTAAAAAATATCCAATATTATAAAGAGAACCTCAACTCTACTTCACTACTTTATGAAGATGAGACTTTGGTATTTTGTGTTTATTTTCTCATGTGACTTCCTAGCCTCTATTATATAGCAAGAAATATTAGGGAATTACATCCCAATAACATGTGGGATAATCTAATTTCACGTTTTTTATAAAATGGATTATTGCAAGGGTATTTTACTCCATGATCTATGTGGGATTCAACTCTTTTACATAAAATTAGAGTTTCTTCTAACATAACCTAGAAGTTATTACCTTCCAAAATGTTACATTCCAAGGCTCCACCTTAATGATAATTGTGGAGATGAAACATTTATGGAGGAGTATAGCATTACATCAACACTCCCCCTTGATGAAAGCTTCCCACATTTTTAACAAATTTCAAAGCATAAAAACTTCACCTCTATCAAGGATGTAATGAAGATATCAAAAAAATGTTGAATATTGTCACAAGCAATTAGCAACACTTTTAAGCAATTCTAAACATTATCACCTATAGAAAGAAATAGTTTTGAGAAAATATGAACAAATAACACTCTTAAAGAAGTTTTAACACTCTCACCAGCAACGAGAAATACTCTTGAAGAAGTTTGAACATTGTCATGAGAAAGAAAGTGACACTTATGAGTATGTTTAAACAAAAAACACTCCTAAATCAATCTAAATACTAACACAAGCAACAAGAACTACTCATAAATAAGTATAAATAATGTCACCTTCAATGTTGATCAAACACAAGAATATGTAGAACTATATCACCTAATAATTGTGCATGATACACAATTATATGAAGTCTCGAAACATCTATGAAATGCATTCTATGACCATTCATCACTCCAATCATGGTCTATCCTAATAGTTAGAACTAGTCCATGGTTTTTCCTTACATGTATTTTCTGTAAAGATTTGAAAGCATAACTGTAATTTTTCCAATAATTTTGATTCCATGGTAAATTGTTCTGATTCTTATGAGGATGATGATATGACATAGGTGTAGGATCATGTTTTGATTCATTAATAGGATTAGAGTAATACTATACATTAGTAATATTTATGATAAAGTCTACAACAAAATTATCAATCATGTCAACAATTTACTCAAAATAGTAAGTAGAGGGTAACTCTCCCAACAACCTATTTTCAACTTCTCCTGCAACAAATAACACTTCTTGAAACTTGTCATGACTAGATGTGGGTACTGAGGTAGGAGTAATAATATTATATCTTAGATCTATTATATATGTATGTATTTGAGGGGAAATATGATTAGAAACATATTTTCCATTGTTTCCATGTCTACCTCTACTATTTCCCATATTGTTTGGCAATTGGAACTGAATACTTGAAGTTTTGTTTTCAATGTTAGGAGAAACAACACAAGTAGTGGCTAATAAATCCTGCGATGAAACAAAAAAATCAACATCAATAGTTTTATAATTAATCAGAGTATAAGAAATATCATTACTAGATGATTCTAGCTACATAACAACATTAGCATCCTTCTCAACATTCTGTAGACGAATGAGTTCAAATTCAAGGCTATTTTTCCAATCCTATATGTTTTGAATAGTCTTATCCTTATCAATTAGTTGTAGCAACAAGGAGTTGTGATCTTATTTGAAAACTTGACATTCATTTTTCAAATGTGCTTGTTTTATATGTAACTAAGCAACAATACATTGTATGGTAAGGAATTCTTAACGAAGCACATAAACAACCTTCATTTATGAGGAATAGTTAGCAACATCATCAATAATTATATATAGAGAGGCTAAAGTTTTCCACGCCTCAACTAGTTTATGTTAGGATACTCTGACACATAGGAAATAGTTAAGTATAACTTGGTCTAGTGTAGAGTTTGGTAAAGTGCGTTTCTTTACTATGTACTTTTGTAACTTACAATCCGAGGGTCACGATATGTAGTGATATGATGGTTCATTCTCTCCTCGGTATTACCGACACTTGATTCGTGGCTTAAAACCCGATTGGTTCATGATCTTTATTTAAATAGCATGGAGGGTCATTTGCAGGGTAACCGTTGATGAGAGAATCTTATGTAATTTTTCATTGTTTTGTTAATAAATTGTCTGAAGTGGCCTCGTTGGCTCAGTCCATGGATTGTTTCCCTCTTTAAGGGTTTTAACCATGTCAAGGATACTAGTGTATTGATCTATGATCTGTTTGCGAACACTGTCCTTTGGTGATCTATTTGAGGAACTTACCTTGTAAATTCCTACATGGTATGAGAGCTATTTGAGGGACGCATCCTTTGGTGATCCAAATATGAAGCTGGTACAAATGCATCTGATTGTTATTTCCCAGATCTATTGTTTCTGACTGATTTCAGGCCAAGAGGACTGCTCTATTGTTTTAGTAGCATCTGTTCTAGTGACGAACACCTTTCGTTTCACGCGAAAAGGTTTCTGATAGCCCTAGCTACATCATTTTTAAGATTTGGAGGTATACAGTCTTGATTTGCAGTTGTAGTTATTCATCTCTTTGTTTATTTTGGTTTATTTAGCTCTCTATTTTTTATTATCGGATCTATAACTTTCATTTCTGTGTATGCTCTTTGCCCCGCGACTCTGTGCGATTTGGGCAAATCAAAATCAGAAAGGAAGGATTTTTCTCATGTGTATGCTCTTTTCCGCCACGCCTTAGTGTGATCTCAGAAAATCAGAAACATTGATGAAAATATTCAGTTTCTAGCTAAAGCTAACTTCAAGTTGTAAGGTTTGTTTTTTTTTGTATATCCATGTTGGGTTTGGTGGTTTTTGTTTTGTAGGGAGAAAATAGTTTTTTCAAGTAAGCACGCACCCTAAAGCTTTAGTGACATTAAAAAAAAATAAAAAATAAAAAAAAATCAAAACAATGTTCTTACTCTTTTCCAAAAATTACTAACCTTTTAAACTAGCTCACTTAGTCCAAAGGTACTTTATGAGAATAAAGGTCTTGAGTTCACGTCTTCCTTTTTGTTGAGTTAGTTTTTCAAAAAGCACATGTAACTTATGTTTTAAAGTTACTTTATGTAAAAAATTTCTCACCCATTATAAAAAGAGAGTCACTTATAATTCTAAACTCTCTTTATCTTTTATTTAAGTTACAATTTAGTGGGTAGCTCATAAAGTACCATTGTAAAAGTGACTTTGACTTATTTATACAGGTGAATCACATATTTTTTTGTAATTGATCTAATGAGATTAGGTTTGGAAAGGGGGGGGAGGGATTTTTTTAAATGTAACATTATCATTCCTTTCCACACATCCACACACTTCGTCGGAATCTTCAACAACGTTTCTTCAAAAAGCCATAACTTCTTCATCGGGAACTCGTTTTCTTGAATCAAAATAATTTTTTGAGATATTTCCATTGGAACACTTAGTTTCAGCATCTACAGCTTCAGTTTCTGTTAAAATGGAAAGTCCATACCATTTTATTCTTGATAGCAGTAAATACTTCCAATGATGGTCCTACATTGTGGATTTACTTAGAAGTGAAGGTCTTTATAGAATAGCCTCAGGCCAAGAAACCAAACCTCAAGACGAAGATAAGGCATCCAATGGGAAAATAGGCAATATCAAGCACGTGGGTTGATAGGGATGTCTATTTCTCCATACCTTAAATTCCATATCGCAGAACTTGATACTCCTAATGAAGCAATGAAACAGCTCACTAAATTTTTTGGAATTAAAAATGAAATTAGAGCCCATCAACTTGAAAATGAGTTTCTTACATTGGACCCCAATAATGTTTCTTCCATTGAAGATTTTTTATCCGAGCTCAAGACCCTTAGACTTATCTTGGAAGGTGTGAAGGTTAAGAAAGAATATGGTAGCCTATTCTATCCCATTCTTACTAAGTCGGGACCAACCTACTCTCTCTTTGTTTCCACCTTCCATTCTACTAGAGAAGCCTTTATTTCTCAAGGAGAAGACTACAAGTCCCCCTCTTTTTATGCCTTTTGTGATTCTTTAATAAGAGAACAAGAAAAGCTCTTATATCTTGGTCTTCCTAATCTTGGAAACTATTCTAAGAAAGCCTTAGTTGCCCAACAGCAACCAAATTCAAAGAATCCTAAGAAGTAGTATCCTAAAAAGAATGGTCCTAAACAAACAAGGGTCCTAAGCAATTTCAGTCTCAAAATGAAAAATCATTTCAACAAAATGATAAGGCAAATGAAAACGAAGGGAAGAAGACTGATAGACATTTCCACTTTTGTAATCGATATGGCCACTTAGAATCCAAATTCTTTAAGAAGATGGAAGCCTTGGAAGGAACAATGAGGAAGCATAACATCCATTTGAAGCACTCTTCAACTTCAACTTCATCTTCAAGAATAACATTTTCTGCATGTGGTTGTCAAGCATATTGATCTGGTTATGCACTAAATGTATCTTCTTCTTCTCATTATCATGAGTGGCTCATTGATTCTGGAGCTCCTTATCACATGGCCAAAAACAAAACCATGTTTGCTTCTTTAAATGTTTGTAACACCAAAAATATATATGTTGGTGATGATATATCTCTTAGTGTTGTAGGTACTAGAACTGTTCATCTAGACAATGGTCAATTTAATGATGTATTATGTGTTCCAACCTTATCCTGCAACCTTCTATCTGTATATTAGATAACTCATTTAGGTGAAGGTAAAATCGTTGAATTGCCAGCTCACGATGTTGTAATTGAGGACCTAAGAGATCCTAGATAGATTTTAGCTACTAGCATTGCTGATGATTCTATAAGGTTGTATAAGAAAATTTTTCCTTGGTATTTGTTGCTCATAATGATGAAGTGAGCAAACTTTGGCATGAGTGATTTGGTAACTTAAACTATCGCTCCCTTGAGAATCTATGTAAAGAAAATATGGTGACAGGTCATCCAATGGTATCTTGCAGAGATTGTGTTTGTTCTAGATGTGTACTCGGAGAACATCATCAGGATAGTTTTGAAAAACGTACCTCTTGGCACACCTCAACCCCTTTACAGCTTGTGCATAGTGATTTATGTGGTCCACTTCTAGTTGTTTCATTCTCTGCCTACAAGTATTTCTTAACTTTCATTGATGATTTCTTGAGATGCACTTGGGTATATTTAACATGTTCTTGGCCTTTAAGGCCTTTGTTGAAAAAAAAATTGGACATTAAATTCTTAAGCTAAGATCTGATAATGGCGAAGAATATGTTAACAACAAATTCATCAACTTTTGCAGTGAGAATGGGATTCAAATTCAACATACTGTTCCATATACTCCACAACTAAATGGTGTAGCTGAAAGGAAGAATCACACCTTAAAGGAAATGGCTAATTGTATGCTTCAATCTAAAGGACTTAGTCTTAATTTTTGGGCAAAAGCAATTAAGTGTGAAAATTACATAGTAAATCGCACTCCTACCAAGGTTTTAAAGAATATCACTCTAGAAGAAGCATGGAGCTCAATTAAAACAGATGTAAGTCAATTTCGTGTCTTTGGAAGTGAACCATGGGCCATATTCCATATGAGAAACATAAAGCTTTAGAACATGAGAGTGAAAAATGTATTTTTGTTGGATATTCTGAAGATGTCAAAGGATATAGACATATTCCACTGAAGTACAAAAATGTTATCATTAGAGGAGATGTAAAGTTTGTTGAAAATATATCAGCCTATGAGCCTAGTTCTATGGATGTGCCACCTCTCTCTATCCCTTCTACTTCTAAAAATATTTCTTCTTCAGATGATGACAACAAGGATGACAATCCTCCCCCACCGTATCAAGATCCTACTTCAGCTCCTTAGCTTCCAAAATTGGTCTGTGCTACTCAGGATGCAGTAGGTGCTCTTGCCAGTGATCCTACAGATCAGTGACGTACACGTTCTTAGTTTGATAGAGTCTCTTCTTTACTGGCTCAAGCTTCAACGAACTATGATCCTGACAACTTTGTAGAAGCTTCAGGCCATCCAGATTGGGATGCAACTGTGAATGAAGAATATCGTTAATTATTGGCAAATGATACATGGGATCTTGTTCCTCTTCCAAAGGGATGAAAACTTGTTAGATGCAAATGGGTTTACAGAACCAATCATGGACCAGATGGAAAAGTTAAGAAACATAAAGCTCGTCTTGTTGCTAACAGTTTTTCACAAGTTGAAGGAATTTACTATACTAAAACCTTCTCCCTTGTTTCCAAGATGAACTTTATCCGCCTTGTTCTTCCCTTGCCACATATTTCAAATGGGAAGTCCATCAGATGGATATCAAATCTACCTTCTTGCATGGGGACTTTCATGAAGAAATCTATATAGAACAACCTACTGGCTTTATAGAAATAGACTCCAGCCTTGTATGTCAGCTTAATAAATCCCATTATGGTCTCAAGCAAGCCCCTCTAGCTTGGTATGCCAAAATGGATAGCTTTCTTTTAGAAACTCGCCTTTCTAGGTGTCATTCTAACAATAGTGCCTACACAAAGAAAGTGGGCAAGTCTCTTATCATTCTTGTTCTTTATGTTGATGATCTTATCATTACTGGTAGTGATCCCAACCTTATAAACCATGTGAAGTCAAACCTTAAAAAGAAGTTTGAAATGACAAACTTAGGACACTTGCATTATTTTTTTGGCCTTCAAGTCTTGTAATCCAACGAAGGTATTTCCCTTTCCTAGTCCAAGTATGTCTGTGATCTTCTACGCCGTTTTCACATGGAAGACTTTAAGCCAACCCCTTCTCCCTTTCAATCTGGAGCCAAACTTTTAGTCCCTTGTACTTCTCCTAAAGTTGATGGTACCTTATACCATCAACTTCTAGGAAAACTTTTGTATTTAACCCATACTCATCCTGACCTTTCCTTTGATGTTGGCCTTATTTCTTGGTTTATGCAAAACACACATGAAATTCATTGGAAATAAGTTAAAGGAATACTTCATTATGTTCAAGGTACAATTCAGTTTGGGATTCATTACAGTGCAGAAGTATCTCCTTTATTGGTTGGTTTCACTAATTCTAATTTAGGCTAGTGACCCTGGTGATCAGAACTCTACTGCAAGTTATGTGTACACTCTTGGTTTAAGGCCTATAACATGGGCTTGCAAGAAAAAAAGTGTCATTTCTCTTTCTTCCATAGAAGCAGAGTATCGTGGTGTCGTAGAGGCTAGTAAGGAAGCCATGTGGCTTCATGAGATCCTGTCAGAGTTTGGCTTTTAGCAGCAACATCCGACTACACTTTGGTGTGATAATCATAGTGTCATTCAACGATGTAAAGATCGAGTCCAACGTCAATGTAGCAAGCACATTGAACTGCACATGCACTTCATCAGAAAGCTCATTCATGACCATGTTCTTGAAGTGCAATATTTTTCAAGAGATGATCAAGTTGTAGACTTCTTTACAAAGGCTCTCACCAATGCGAAGTTTACTAAACTTCAATTTATGGTTTGAGTTCAGTGTTAACTAGCCATCATAGGTTCTTATTCTTGAGAACATCAACCATCTTTTTCTTCCATGGAAGATAGTTAGTGACAATAAACTTAGGAATTGAAACAACCTTTGAAGACATAATGAATAAAGAAAAAAACTAAGAAACTAAGAATTTGATGCAAAGAACTAAAAAAAAGAGGATCCAACTCCGTGACATAAAATGTCACTATTACAATCACAAAGAAATGTGGAAAGTTATACAAATGTGTAAATCATAGATTTGAAATCCAAGGAGGCAAATTGCTATGTATAGTTCTACAAATATTATGACAAAGTGAGTGATATAATATAAAGCATAAATGATCCCAATTCCACACTAAAAATTAAAACACTTTGCAAAAAAAATCTTAAAAAAAGAAAAACTATTTCTACATACCAAAGTCCAATATTATCAACCAAAAGAAAAGTGTAGAGAGGGTAAATATATGAGTTTATTGGTGGAAAAAAACATATAAAAGCATATATATTATAATGTAACTTTTATATATAATTTTATTATCTATAATAATAATATTATGATACATGTTTTAATAGAATATATTATATAATAAAAATACCCGTAGAAGTTTCATTTAACCCCATGAGAAACAACAAAGGAGGTAACCCATTTTGACTAGTTTTTTTTCCTTTTTGGTTACCAAATTGGTTCCTTGCTAAGTAAAAATAGATATAAAAAACCCACATATTTTATTTTTAATGTGGCCAAACCAAGCCACATGCCAAAGTTTTATGGGGTTATAGATTAAGTTGTAAATTTTCATTGCATAACTAAGAATTTGCATGGAAACAAAAGAGGAAAGGAAAAAAATTGTAGCAAACCCAAATCAAAACTAACAACAAAAAATCTTTGCATTTTGCAACAACAATAATGTGTTTGTATGGATTTAAGTCACCTTTTTTTTTTTTTTGCATAATATTGAAAATATGCAGAAAGATACAACAACATATACATCGAAGGACTTTACAAATTTAACCTCCTGTACATACTAGCAACACTTAATCAACAATAGAAATGAAGCAAAATGAAAGGAGACACAAAATTTACATGATAAAAATCTAATTGGGAAAAATTCTATGAAATGGTAATAGTTCCTTTACTACCTTCATAAATATCAAATCTTTTTTTTTCCCATGGAAAAAATTTGTAATTTCTATTAATATAACAAATTACATTTTGTAGATGCTAAGGCATATGCATATGGATGCAGAGTTGCCTGACAAGTTCAACAAGAGAGACTATTGATCAAAACAAGATATGGAACAGTGTTATCTCCACGCAGTGAGTCTGTTATGTGTTGTACTAATATATGCCTGCTCTCCCAAGTAGTGAGAGCAAGATCCGATCCATCTCTTCGCAGAGAGAGGTAAAACTGAGTTCAAAATACTGTATTGTATATCCAAAACCACATATAGATCAAAGAGTTTATAAACATAACATAATATATACAAGATTTTCAGATAAGGTTATTAGGCTTGTAGGCCATTGCTGCGATGATCCACAAACGGTTTGTGATAATATTGATGAAAAGTCCTGTCTATCTTCTCCTCGATCAGCCAACCGATGCCCTGTCTAATCGCTGCTTCTTTGGATAGGTGATCTGCCCCCAAATTTTGTTCCCTGAAAATGTGGTGACATGTAAAAGAGTCAAGAGAAGATATCAGTCAAAGTGCTTCTTCGAAAATATTCCTTAATGTGAATGTACTACAGATGGATGCATTATTAAGCCAATTGCAAACGATCTTAGAATCGCCAAACAGTTGTAGGTGTCTGTAGTTTTTTTCCAAAGCGAAATGTATGAGATGTTTAGCAGTACAGAGCTCAGCATAATTATTAGTACCCCTGCCTAAACTGATTTGGAGTTTGTAACAGTGAGAGTCATTTAGGTAGAGAATGGCACCGCCCCCACACCCAGCCTCTTATGCAGAACAATCGAAATATGCCCAAGGTTTTGATTTGTCAATAGATTCTAGGATAATGGTACGTGGAGGGGCAGAGGTGTCCTCTTTAGGTAGTAGATCATAATCCGCTAAGGTATGTATAAGAATGGCAAGCCAGTGGGGAGATTTTTTATTGAAGATGGAGTGGTTCCGCGCTATCCAAAGTGACCAGCAAACTAGGAGAGGTATGTTCCTGGATTTTCCATTGTGATGTTGACACCATGAACTCAGAGCATCCCGAAGGTCATGACCTTGCTAGGCATTAAGGCTAGGATAGTGTGATATGATGTGGTTCCATAGTTCCTTGGAGGAGGCGCACTACAGGAATAGATGTTCAGTGCTTTCATCATCTTGGTGGCACAGGTGATACTAGAAAGGACAGTAAAAATATATTTTCTTTAGATTTAACCCTATAGGGATCTTATCAAACAAAATGTTCCACATCAACAACCGAGAACGAGGAGTCGCCTTTAGCTTCCAAAGTAATTGCTAGGCTAGGTTTATGTGTTGAGGTTTGAAGGGATCCATTAGTCTGACGTATCCTTCTTTTGGAGTATATATACCATGCTTGGAAAAAGCCCATATGATCTCGTTTGGTCCCTCAGTGAGATGGATGTGTGCCTGTGTGAGAGAATCCATGTATTCCTGCCAGTTTGACCTCCATTGTCTGGGGATGTCCAGGTCATGGGCTATTTTTCATGCCTGTTTAAGGAATGATGAATTGATTCTGTCACCAATGTGGATGATGTCGGTGACACCCCTGCTGTGTAAATGCCTAATCAGACCATTCAATAGTCTGTGTGTATTGCCATAACCTACCCACGGGTCCCTGCTAATGCGAACAACATTACCCTCCTTTATACACTATGTAATTCCATCACAAAGTAGAGGTAAAGCATTGATAACCGATTTCCATACATTGGAAATGTTATAACTCGTTCTGTGCTGTTGTCTGAACTAGTCCATCAAATTCATGGGCCAGATGTATTTCACTTGTGCAACCCGGGACCAGAGACTATTTGTGGTGATGAGCTACCAGCCGAGCTTTACCACCAGGGCTTTGGAAAAAAGATCAATTATTTTGATGCCCCATCCGCCCCATCTCTTGGGTTTTTCTATAGTGTCCCATTTGACCCAAGCAAATAACCTACTTGGTTGGTTGCCTTTCCATAAGATTCTGTAGCATATGCTCTGTATTTTGTTCAATATGCCTTTCGGTATCCAAGCCAAGGTCATCTAGAAAACAAGAGTGGCTTCGATCATAGCTTTAATGAGGACTAATGTTCTACTCAGTATAGGTATTTGTGGTACCATACCTGTAGACACCTTTCCACTTTTGCAATAAGCCATGTCCAATCTGCTATCCTGTACCAGTGAGACTTTAGCCCAAAACCCAGGTATTTAAGACCATCTTCCAAGTTCAGCGAGGTGAATGAGAAGTGTTGTGAAGTGTATATGATTTCATGCTGGAAGCAGCCATAGGATGTAATTGTAGATTTACTATGATTTATAGACATCCCCTTTGCTAGTTGGAAAAGATTGAAAATATTCTGTAGGACCGTGGAGTCTCCAATACTACCATTTAAAAAAATAAGAATGTCATCGACAAATAATAGATGGGTGAGATAAAAGTTATCAGTGATCTTGATACCAATCATTTGATTTCTATTTCATGCTAATATGATGGCCCTGCTCAAGCCTTCCATGATAAGAAGGAAGAGGAAGGGGGAGAGTGGGCATCCCTGCCTGAGCCCCCTCTCTGAGAGAAAAAATGGTGTAGCTTCCCCATTTAATAAAACATTGTATGTTACATCTTTTATGCAGCTCATGATCCATTTGGTATATGCAAAAGGGAAGCCAAGGTGCATCAATAATAATCTGATGTAGAGCCAATTTGCTCTATCAAAAGCCTTAGTGAGATCCACCTTGAGGATCATGCCTTTTTGTTTCTTCATCTACATGGTATGTAGGAGCTCCTGTGCAGTAGCAATGGCCTCATGAATCTGTCTGTGCTATAAGAAAGCAAATTGCTCAGAGGATATTTGTTTGGAAAGGATGGGCTTTAGACGGTTGGCTATGATCTTGGCAATAATCTTATACAAACAGTTACATAGGGAGATGCGACATAAGTCATTAAAAGTGGAAGGGTTGTCAGATTTAGGAATGAGGGCAATGAAGGTGGATTTGATGGCTGGGGAAATTCTACCACTTCTTCTACAATCCTCCACAATCTTGAGAAGGTCATCCCCCAAGATATCGAAAAAGGCTATGTAGAATTCGATGGTCCATCCATCCGGCCTCAGGATCTTGTCTTTTTTGAACCATTTAATAGTTGCCTTCGGCTCTTCCTTCGTCACTTCCATCATCAGGTCCTCTAAATCTTCCTGCTGTACAAATCTAGGAAAAAGTTCAGCAACCTGCATGATTTCCATAATATTCACTTCTCTAGGCGCCTTGTAGATGCTTTTGAAATGCTCCACTACTAAACTGGCTAGATCTCATTGAGATGACACCAGTTGTCCTTGTTCATTATGAAGCTCCCATATAGTATTAATGGCTTTTCTACCATTTGCAAATTTGTGATAGAACTTGGTATTGTCATCTCCTTCGATGAGCCAAATTGCATTGCTCCTGATTCTCTAGCTCTCCTCCCTTTCCTTCAATATATGAGAACGCTTCATGATGAGAGATGTATAATGGTATTTGCTTTCCTGTGATGGGAAGGTGCCATTGAAATAATCCTCATGTGTGGTGATATCCCTCTCTGCCTCCCTCAGGGTGTTGTCATTAGCCATGCGCTTATTGTGTGCCCATATTTTGGTTATCCTCTTCAGTTCTGATAATTTCCTGATAAATCCTCCTGTGTGATCTTCGTATTCCAGAATGGGGTTAGATTGCCAGAAATTGGTGACCAATTGAGTATAGGAAGGATCCTTGAGCGAAGAGGCATCGAATTTGAAGGGACCTTTTATCTTATTGTCTGTGTCAGCCAGTTCCAAATTTATTGGCCGATGGTTAGATATGCCTCCCATGCCAACCCATTGACGAATATGATGATGAGAGTTTAAGAAAGCTTCTTTGATGAGGAATCTATCCAGTCTCCTTGCAAGGTTGTGGTCTCCACTGCAATTATTTGTCCAAGTATACTATATCCTAGTGGAAGGAATGTCTACCCATTGGTGATCCTCAAGAAGGGTATATATGGTATCTGAGAGGCTGTCTACTTGGTCCAAGTGACCACAAGATTCACAGTGTCCCAATGAAAAAATTAAATCCCCTCCAAGTATGATGTTGTCTGCCTGTAGGAAGTCCAGATCTAGAAGGGTTCTCCAAAAATGTGCCCTTTCCACACAAGGACCATAAACATTCAAAATACAAACTTCATGCTCTATAGAGTGAGCAAAAATATCCATGCCTATGAATCCCCTACCTCCCCAAAAATTTATGAGCTCCATAGTCTTATTGTTAATATCAATAGCAATACCCCCAGATCTTCCAGACGCGTCCAGGGCTTGAAAGGTCCAATTCAGTAGCCAAGAAATAAAAGTAGAGGTAAGATTTTCAGCCAAGCAAAGAGTCTCTTGCAGGAAAATAATATACAACTGTGTCGATGTGAGAAGCCTTCTGAGTGCTAGTTTTTTAGGAGGGCTAGCAAACCCTCTACAGTTGTAGAATAGGACCTTCATGGAGGATGAGGCAGAGGGCCATTTCTAGCTCTAAGGGCCCTATCAATAGTTTTTTGTCGCCCAAGGGCAACATCTTCATCTGCTGTGTGTCTGGCTTTAGTGAGTTGGGAGGGACGACCTCTGGAAGGTTTAATAAAGGCATGGATTTAGTCAGGTTCCAGTCCAACCACATCAGGTCCACGTTCCTTCGATCTGGAATGGGGGAGTACCGAGGAGTTACAGAAGGGGAGTGAATGGAAAGGGAATGAAGGGAAGATGATGTGAGAGATGGGATGCTAGGAGTAGTGATGAGAGGGGGGAGGGGAAGAGAATAGAGAAGGGAGGAGGGGGGAGCAAAGCCGAGTGATCTAAATAAGGAGTCCAAAGATGATAAATCAGGAGGAGATGAAACTAAGAGTGAATTGGATGCAAGTGAAACAGATATACCAGCAACAGGAGAAGAGAGAGAGGTGGATGTAGATAACATACCCGACAATGAGGTGCGCTCCTTATCCAAGCTGGTACAAGCTGGCGGACGAGACGATGAAGGATTTGTATTCAAGTGACCCTTATCAGTGTCTGGAGCCTGTGGGAATCCCCGACTGTCCTCTGTATCCTTGTCATTCTTTGCTTGCTCAGCATCATTTCCATGAGGGCTCCCTCCTGGAAGTTCTGTCACCAGATCTTGATCTGTACCCCTGTTCTTATGCAAGAGGGGGCAATCCTTGTATAAGTGCCCAACTTTGTGGCATCTACGGCAGCGGTAGGGGACACCTTCATAGTTTATAATCTGCTTGCAAGATGTGTCCCTCCATTGTATGGTGATATACTCCTATAATCCACCCCGAGTATCAAGGTTGATGAGAATCCGGGCGTATGCCATCATGCCTGTGAATTGATAGGACTTATCAAAATCCATATAGGAGCCAATAGCATTTCCTATTCGCTTGAAGATATCCTCTGACCAATATTTCAATGGGAGACCCATGAGTCGAATCTAGACTGGCCCAATTCCTATTCGCTCCATCTCAAGGTCAAAAAGTGGCGTCCATCGCTTGAGAAGAACCAGGGCATGTTCAAAATGCCAGAAGGAGGACAATATCCAGCTGGTATGATTAGCACGAGTGAATCTTAGTGCGAACCATCCCCTCACAAAAGTCTGCACGAAGGGGATGTCCACCAGATGGTGTCCCCATATTTCGGATTCCCAAGCTTTCAGGCGGGTTTCCGTGTAATTTCTTCCTCTGATATGCCCAACCAAAACTCGGTCGGCAAATTCCATTATCTCCCCCCACTATATGTCCTCTTCAAGTCTTAGGAAGCTGTCATCCGCCTTTGATTTGTAGCACTTGTACTTCTTCTTGGAGCCCCTAAGTGGTGGCTACAAATGAGACCAGCTCAGAAGAGGGTCATAAACCATGATGGGAGGGTTAGGGTTACTCGAGGGCGGGAAAGGGTAGACACCATAAATGGGAATAGATCTGGCAAGAGGCGGGACGGTGGTGAAACTACCCGAAGGTGGAGCAGATGTGACCAGAGGGGGAAAACCGGTAGATCCAACGGTCATAGATGAATGAATAAGCTAGCGGACCGGCACTGCTGGGACAAGATTATCCAAACTAGGGCTAGGGTTTAGACAGTCAGAAACAAAACTGAGGGTCGTCGGGGAATGAGGGGGAGTGGAGAGCATAGGCTAGGTAGGTGGGTCTTCCGGGAGGACCACTAACTTTGACCGTGACAGTTCCGCAATGGAGAAAGAAGGGAAACAACCGGGGGAGCCAGTGTTTAACATACCTTCAGATGCGGGAAACGTGGAAACCAGATAGATACCCCCTCCAGCGGGTCTTCGGAGTAATCCACGGCATCCAGGTCGTCCATGCTGCCAGTTGTGGCTTGAAACGGAGAACACCTCGAAATGCTGGAGAAAACGAAGAGAATAATGACTAACCGGGACTAGACAGCCTGAGACAGGGAGAAGACCGTCAAAATAGGGAAAGCGACCAGGTATAAACCCTAAATCAGTAAATAATAATCCCGCTTAGCACCCCGACAGGTAGAAAATCAAAAGCGAAAGGCAAGGTTAGGAGCGAAGCATGACATGGGGCAGCGAAAGCAGTGACCGGAGAGCGCCCATGGTGATCTGTTGTAGACTGTAGAGCCCGTTGAACACTAACCGAAACACTTACAAGTGAAAGTACGTCAATCCATCCCTTCTTGTCCTTCACTTGGATGCCTAGAAACTGTATTTCTTTTGAGAGCTCAAATGGTCACTTAATCTCAAATCTTATAAAGAGCACCTCCACAAGTACTTCACTACTTTACAAATATAAGAATTTGATATTTTACGTTGTGTTTCTCAAGGTACTCCCTTACCTCTATTATATACTAATAGATATTTAGGAATTACATCCCAATAATACATGTGACATAATAAGCCCAGAGGGTTAGCCTAATTGCTTGAGTCCTTGTCATTAAAACTCCTTTGCTATCGAGAGGTCACACATTCAATTCTATCGACACTCTCAGGGCTAGACTCTATGGTTGAACCAATAGAAAGTGATCCCTCTGGGTGGATTTTCCTCTACAAATATCTTTTTGATGTAGCGATCACTTATCTTTGGGGTCCATGAACCACACGAAAAAAATAATACATGTGGGTAATCTAATTTCACCTCTTTATAGAATATATTATTAGAAGGGCATTTTACTCCATAGTGAATGTGGGATAATATTAGAGTTTCTTCTAACATAACATAGAAATTATTACTTTTCAAAGGGACACATTCCAACTCTTCATTATTGACATATCTTAAGAAGACAATGGATTTTGATAGAACAAGTCCTGTGAAATTTAGGATAGGGACATTGAGACCCGTCAATTTGCACATTATTAAAGAAGAAGATTATGCAATCCACCTCAAGGCACCAAATGTTTCTTATAATACTACTAGATAAAGGAGTTTTTAGATATTTAGAGATATGCATTGTGTTTATGGTGCATTGTATGACGCTTTACCTAGCTTTGGTTTGAGTAAAAAACTCATAAATGCTTATATACTTAGTATATGATGAAACAATCTTTGTTTAAATATGGCATAATTGACTCCTTCAAAATTAAAATTAACCCCCAACAAAGAGAATCAAATTATGCATACAAGAATCCATTTTTTGGGAAATCTTTGTCTCTTGTAATTATCTTTCCTTACTATAGTTGGAAGTTTCTTAATATTTAGCATAATCGAGTTATTTAACTATTACCAATCTTATTTATCTTGGATAAATAAATACACACTCATAAAAAAATGAAGTAATTGAGGATGATAACACTAAAATTAAAACAAAAACTTGTTATTAAAAGTTATTGGATAGAAAGATTCCAATTTTAGGACGACTTATTTTGAAGTTTCATCATTTTCTTATGTCCTAGAAATTCTTCTTGAATTATTATTTTTCATAGAGTGGTGTACTTGAATAAAAATCAACAAATATGGTAAACATTAAATTAGTAAGGTCCTTGGATGATATTTTTTTCCTTTTTATTATTTATATACAATAAGAGTTATATGGTGGCAATGTTGCTTTTGTCCTTTTGCACATTGCCACTACATGGCTCTTGTTTATTGTGCAACATATGCAAAGTATCTGTGTTGACATGAAAATAAATATAATAAAAAATCAAATTTGATTTTACATATTAGATGTAGAGAGGAAATACCCGTCTCCAATACAATGAACCACCCAAAAAAGGAGAAGCAATATTGGCATATACTTAAAAAATTATTAATAACAAAAAGACCATTTTAATGTGGACAATATAGCTCAAAAATAAAATGCTTCAATGCAAATGTTATCTAAAATATTTTAATGGCTATTATTTATATATTATACATTTTAAAATAGAATATGTATATATGCTATAAAGCAATTAAAACAAAAATGACTTAAGATGTTTATAGTTTTTTTGTTTCTGCTTATCAAATTTCATAAAATTACAAGTTTAAATTATGTAATTTATGTAACTATTGCAAATTTATTGAGATCTATCCATGAATGAATGAAAGGAATAACAAAATCATAATTAAGATATTATAAATCTTCTAATTTAAAGGATGCAAAATTATTACAAATTGATTATGCTACAAAATTGAAGTTACCTATTATTTTAATAGAGTTAAATGGAAAACATAGTGGAAAATATTTGTAAATACATATTAATATTCGCTAAATAATTGGTATTCTGAAATGTACTGATGGGTCAAAATAATTTGTTAAGCTACATAAAAGCATGCAAAAAGTTTAATAAATGTGTGTTTAAAAGAACTGGCTGGAATTAGTGTTTTTTTTTTAAACATGAGATTATAGTATCATTTTTTTATAATATATATATATATATATATATATATATATATATATATAATATATATATATATATATTAAATTTATTACATTATTTTTTTATGTTTAAAAAAATTGCAGTGTTAATATTTTTAAAATAATTCATGAGAATTCTATAAAGTAAATTCACATTTTATTTAAAAATAAATAATTTTAATATTATTGCATTAAGTCTTTTGTGATCCATATCATGTTTTTGAGACATGTTTTTGGCAATAAGCACATCAGAATTCATTTGTCTACGTTTTTGGAACAAGCAAGTGTAGTTCATGGCCATGACAAGATGAAGAACGAGATCATAGAAACATGTTAAATAGAGAGACATGAGGTGTGTTAATGCATGAAATGAAAATAATATAATTTTCTAAAGTTTTTTCACCACAAGATTTTCAAAATTTTACTACTTGCATAAAATACTAAACACCACAATTTCTATCTAGTTCGGACATTTGTTGTCTAGATGTCCATGCGATACAATAGATTTGCATAAGGGATTGGATGCATGCAGCACAATGTAATTAATGGGTTTATCTGCTATTGAATACACTCCTTGAGTGATCAATAGTTTAAACAATTTTAGCGACCATTGAAGACCATGAATTCTTGATGGATGAGCTTAAATCATACTGGGGTGATCCAAGGAGATCCAAATTAAGGAAATCCAATGAAGGATGATGTCGTAAAGAGGCATAGGCTAGATCCATTTTAACTCTCCATCTATCAAGCACCCAGAGGGATCAAATCCCTTGAGGTGCAAACCTCTTTTTTGCAAAACTCAAGGAAAGGTTTGTGCCTCGAGAGATTTGATCCCTATTGACCCTCCATAGATATGGAGTTAAGATGGATCTAAGCTAGTTCTAGTCGTGTGCGGCCAAGGAAATTCTATCGAAGATATGATTAATTTTATCAATAATATGTAAATGCATATAATATTAATATAAACATTTTAAATATGTAAATATGTCTAAAATTAATCTCATCATTTTAATTTTAAATTTTCTTAGTTACCTTAGTTTGTTGAGATAATATATATTGTTTATAACTTTAGTGATGAAAAATGATGAAATAAAATTTTGAATGCAAAGTGACAAAGTAATAGTGTTGAATGAGAAAAAAATATGAATAATAAAAATGTAGTCAATTACAAATAGTCTTCATTGTGATCAATCTCAAACTATTTTATTCTACTACTCTTATTGTCACCCTTGTTAGTTTTGTCATCTTTTCATATCGATTATATGAAAACGAGATTTGAAATCGTAAACCATTTAAATCTTTAGCTCGAGCTGTTGTAGTAAACATCATACTGTGTCTCTCTTTCTCTCCAATATTAATAGGTTGAATTACTATAACACAAAAAATCAATATAAATTATAAAAAAAAACTGCTTACACTGAAATCAATGCACACTCTCAATGCAACCACTTTAAACTTAATGTATCATTATACATCCAACTGCATCAAATTAGAAGTAAACATCTACACTGAAATCAATGCATCTAATGCAATAAATCAAATAAGATTAGAAAATAACATCTACACTCAAATCAATGCATCTAATGTAAGCAATCAATTAGGATTACAAATCAACACCTACACACAAATCAATGCATCTAATGCAAGTAAGAAAATAGGATTAGAGACCAACATCTACACTCAAATAAATTCATCTAGTGCAATGAATGAAATATGATTAAAAATCACCATTTACGTTGAAATCAATGCATTTAGTGCAAGCAATCAAATAGGATTAGAAATCATCTACATTGAAATCAATGCATCTAGTGCAAGAAAACAAATATAATTAGAAATTAGCATCTACATTGAAATCAATGCATCTAATGCAAGCAATCAAATAGGATTAGAAATCACCATCTACATTGAAATCAATTCATTTAGTGGAAACAATAAAATAAGATTAGATATCATCTACATTTAAATCAATGCATCTAGTGAAAGCAATCATATATCATTAGAAAACAATATCGACAGTAGAATCAATGCATATAGTTCAATCAATCAAATAGGATTAAAAATCACCATCTACACTGAAATTAATGTATCTAGTGTAAGAAATATTTTCCCCTCTCTCCCCCCTCCATCTATATCTATATCTCTCTCTGTATATCCTTCTTTGTCTCTCTATCTCATCCCCCCCAAAAAACACGCTCTCTCACTCCATATCTATCAATCTCTCTATCCCTCCTTCCCTCTCTCCATCTCTCTCTTATTCCCTCTCTTCACCTTCCATATATATCTCTATCTCCCTTTATATCTCTATATCACCCCCAAAACATACACTATCTTTATCCAATCTATATATCTATTGCTCCCCCCTCCTCTTCCTCTCTCCCTCTCTCTTACCCTTTCCTCCCTCTCCCCCAATTATATCTCTCTTCACTCTTGTTTTCCTCTCTCCTTCCCTCTCTCTCTCTCACCACCTATCTCTCTCTATGTCTTTCTTCTTACCTCGCTCTCTCCCTCCCTCCAAATCCATCTCTCTTTCCCTCCCTCTCCCCACTCTCTCACATCCTCTCTCTCTTCCTTCCTCTATCTCTTCCTTCCTCTCTCTCCCTTTCTCTCCAACCTCTCTCTCTCTCTCTCCACTCTCCAAGTTTGTTACTATATCCCTCCCTCTCTCCTTCTCTCCCCCCTTCTCTCCATCCCTCCTTCTTTGTCTCTTTATCTCACCCCCAAACATACACACTCTCACTCCATCTCTCCCTTGTCACTCCCTCTCTCTCTCCACTTCTCACTCTCTATATATTTATTCTTCCCTCCCTCTATCCCCATCCACCTCCATATATCTATAACTCTCTCTCTCTCTCTCTCCTCTCTCTATCTATCTATATATATATATTATAATAATATATATTATATTATATATATTTACTCTCCAATCCTCTCTCTCCCTTTCTCTCCTACCTCCCTCTCTCTCTATTCCTCTCTCCTTTCCTCCAATCCTCTCTCTTACCCCATATATATCTCTCTCTCTCCCTCTCTCTCTCTCTCTCCAACTATGTCACTATATCAAGCCCCCTCTCCTTCTCTGTCCCCTTCTCTCCATCTTTCCTTCTTTGTCTCTCTATCTCACCCCTAAACATACACACTCTCTCTCCATCTCTCCCTTGTCACTCCCTCCCTCTCTCCTCTCTCTTGTCCTTCCTCTCTCTCCCTTCCTCTCTCTTTCCCCATCTCTCTCTCTCTCTATGCCCTCCAATCCTCCCAGTCTCTCCCTCCCTCTCTCCTTCTCTCTCTCCCCCGTCCATCTTTGTATCTCCCTCTCCTTCTCTTACCCTTCTCTACCTATCTCACTCCTCTCCCTCTGTCTCTCCTCATTCCTCCTCTCGCCTCTCCTTATCTTCATCTCTCCCTAATAACTCCCCTTATATCTCCTGCCCTTATATCTCCATATGTATCACTCTATGTCTTTGTTCTTCTCTCCCATACACATATAGAGTTAATATATATCATGATATATTAATTTATATTATAAAATAACAAATTTAATATTGAATTAATCCAAAGTTATTAAATTTAATAATATTAATATTATAATATATTAATATGAATATATTTAAATTTAATAATAAATAATAATAATCTTTGAATATTAGTATTACTGTTAATAAATTTTTTTTCATGGTATTAATAATAATTTGGCCCATAGGCTTCACCTAAATAAAACTTTTTTTTGAGTGTTTTTAAATATAAAGAAGTTTATGGAGTAAATATAAAAATAGGTTTAATTTATTTACCGTACCTTTGGTTATTTATATTTTTATTTATACCATACCTCTTTTATTTACCATGGTATTTGCGTCATAGGCTTGATATATAATTAGATGTTGATTTCTAATCCTCTTTGATATAAAAAAAAATTATTTACCATACTTCTTCATACGTGGTTTATATTTATTTATTTACCATACCTCCTTTAAACTATGGTATTTGGCCCATGGTATTTAACCCATGGTATTAACAATAATTTGTCTCGTAGTATTTGGCCCATAGACTTCACCTAAATAAAGCCTCTTTTTTGAGTTTTAGTAAATATAAAGGGGTTTTTGGTGTAAATATAAAAACAGGTTTTATTTATTTATCATACCTCTAATTTATTTATATTTATATTATTACCATACCATGTTTATTTATTTACCATACCTCCATTTATTTATATTTATATTTATTTACCATACCTCTTTTATGAGTGTTCGTAAACCTCTTTATATTTTAAATTTATAATGTGTTTATACATAATAATAATTAAATTGGTCTTTAAATAGGGCTTATATTAGATTAAAAATGCTAAATGTTAAATATTAAACATTACATGTTCCTTGTTTAAGTGAGATCTACCCCATACTCAGTTGTAGAGCTCCTCTCGCCCCAGAGTGAGGATGTTGATTCTTGACCAAACCTACCATAATTTTAGTAACACTAACTCATACTTTAGCATATCAATTTTCCATTCAATATTGAAACCCTAGTTTTTAATTCAACATTAAATAACAAAATTATTTATAAATTTAAAATTTATGGAATAAATAATATCATATAATCTTCCTATAATAAATTCAATCATTCATAATTAACCATCCATCCTATAGACCATTTATCTTGCAACATTTACTTTTGAGTATTCTGAATATTGTTTAGAGAATAATTTCGTCAAAATCACATACAAAATCATTTGTCAACACGTTTCGAACCAACTAGTGTGGTTCATCATCAAGACAATTTGAAGATCCAATCTGAGCGATGCAATAAATAGGGACAGCAGGCCATTCCAACAGCTAAATTGACAGGGTAACGGTTAACCAGAAGGACCTGAATTTATTTAATTATTATATTTATCCATTTATTTATTATTATAAATATGTATATGATTATTACTATAAATATGATTATTAATATATTTATTTCCATTATCCTTATATAATATTAATAAAATTCATTATTTATTTAAATATTTAGAATGGTAAATATCATATATTATCAAGAACCTAATTTAATTACTATTTTATTAATATATTTATTTCTTTTAATATATATTTTCCATAAGAATCATTAATAATAATATTAATATTTACCCTTATATTGGGATGAGGAATAAAATGGTAAATATTTCTATCCCATTAACTCATATATTATATAATATTATATATAATATAATTATAAATATGATACATAATATTAAATATCTCCGCTTATTAATGTAAATATTATTATTGAACTGAGACTTCTGTGATCCATATCAATTTTTTGAAGAATCTTCGGCCAAAATCATATAGAAAAACTTAT
The DNA here is from genome assembly GCA_000404065.3 of Pinus taeda. Lineage (NCBI taxonomy): Eukaryota > Viridiplantae > Streptophyta > Pinopsida > Pinales > Pinaceae > Pinus > Pinus taeda. Next base: position 109,879 of record APFE030582608.1, on the reverse strand, counting down.
AATCATATAGAAAAACTTATGTCGACGTGTTTCAAACCATCCAGTGTGGTTCATCGTCAGGACAAGTTGAATGAGCAGATCTCATTTAGCACATTACATAGAGAGGGCAGAGAATCTGTGACTCAACGGCTAAAAAATAACAGCTAGAAATGACATGATAAATATTATCTATTTAAATAATAGAAATCTAATGGTTAATATTCCTATTATTTTTAATTTTAGAACTTAATTCAATTATTATGTTATCAATATATTTATTAACATATATTCCTTAATAATCTATGCAAACACATTTTTTAATCATATTTACCTAATATATTATTAATATTTACCATTTTACTTATTAGAATAAGATGGTAAATATTCTTTTTTAAAAATCTAGAACTTTTTTATTTTATTAATCTATTTATGTACTTACCTTAAAAACTTTTTTATCATTCTTAATATTATTACTAATATCATTGTTGACCATTATATTATGATGAGAATAATATATATAATTAAAATGGTAAATATTTCTCTTATCTACCCATTTAACTAAATTATTGTTTATAATATTATAAATAATATAAATATAAATATAATATTATTTATTTCCACTATTAATGTGAATATTATTATTACAATATTAATATATTTATCTACCATTACCCTTATATAATAATAATATTATTACTAATTATAATTTATTTAAATACTGAGAATCTAATGGTTAATTTCCTTATTATATTCCCATTATTATTTTTAAATCTAGGGCTTCATTCAATATATTTATTTAATTTCTATTCCTTAATCTTATTAAATCTTATTCATATATATTTTCCTTAATATGTAAAAATTTTTTTAGCTAATTAGTATTTACCACTTTATTAGGGTGAGTATTACTTATTAGAATAAAATGGTAAATGTTCGTATTAAATTTTTTAAAGACAATCTAGAACTTTATTAAATCGAAGAAACTCTAATACCAATTTTAATTATTTATTTATTTAACTAGGATCCATTAATCAAACTATACACCACTATCATAATGTTAAGAAATAGAAGACATAATACAATAGAAACTAAAGGCTCCTATTGCTAGCACAAAAAAGCTTATGCCATACCCCAACATAAGGAAAATTCCGCTATCTAAGAAAGGTTCCTATTGCTAGCACAGAAGTCTAAATTCCTTATTCTAAATATTCTTTAGATGTTCTAGAAATTCTTAATAAACCATAAAACTTGATGCAAACTCCTTCAGAGTAGGACAACAGGGAAATCAAGCCTCTCTTTGGTCAGTGATGATGGATGAAGTTCCCATCCAAAATAAACTTTAAAAAAAGAAATACAATTTACAATATTTTAAGTTTTATTGTTATTGTTATTTTATATGAATAAAAAATTAAGGGTATTATTGCTTTTTAATTTTTTTAATATTTTTGTGTGGCGTTTTATATTTTGTTCAAATTTTATGAAAATGGGTTGAAGATAAAGATGTCCATATTTGGCCAAAATTACTATAATTTTGGTGACAATTTTTCCTTTTAATATTGAGATAATTTTTCATTCAACATTAAAACAAAACCTAGCCTATACTGATGCTTGATCAAATATACAATAATTTTAGTAACTATATCTTATTAATAAACCCATTAACACAGCATTTTTCATTCATTGAAACTATTATTTAACTCACTTTGAATATAAATATTTATAAATATAATATAACTATAGAATATTTATATATATATTATCTGGATCAACCCTCACATATGAATTTTTAAATATAAATGTAACTGTATGAATATTTTTATATATTATATAGGATTCGGTTGGGATTTACAATGAATTAAACCACCAACGATAATATTTTGGAGGCCACCAGGATTAAACTCCTCGAACTAAGATCTTTTGATTAGTGAGTTCAATCCATTTATAATCGCAAAATAATTTCTGCAGGCCCAAGTGTTCGAGATATTAAAGGAGATGTTAAGGCAAAGAAAAGGAAGGTGAATCCATTCATATTCCCGAAGATGTTTTAAATGAATTTTTTCTGAAACTTCCTCTTCATGGTTTGTTGGTTTGTAGATCGGTGAGTGAAGATCTTGTGAGATCTAAGAGTTTTCCATCCCCATTATGGAGTTATAAGCATGACGATGTTATTTATGGCTTCTCAGCAACTTATCAATATTTTTTTTATCCTGTGAAATACTTGATAAAAACTTTGAGAGTTTCTCAAAAACAATTCAAATGGAAAAACGTCATGGGAGAGGATGTTACAGTAATATTGTTTTACCCACTGTGATTCCCCATATTGGGGGGAGAGATGGATTATATAGGAATGATATTTGTTGGAAGAGTGAAGCAAAATGATGGTGGAAAGCAGGTATATGGGAGGATACCCATAGCGTGCCATGCTGATATAGGATTGTGGGAATATAATCCAGTAAATCTGACATGGACTATGATTGACACCATCCCTGTTGCATCAGTTGAAAGTATGATCAAATCATCAGAAGGAACTGATTTTATTGTAGTTGGAGATTGCCACGAGGATATTTGGCTTATGTTAAGGGGGAGGCAATAGTATGTTGCATTATAAATTGGAGACTAGGCAATGGTTAGTGGTGCCTGGGTGTCCAGGTGGGGGTGTAATGACTAAGCAGTTACATGATTAATTCTATAAATTACCATGTTAGGTAAATGTAGAGACAGAAAATTATTACTTATTAATATTGAAATGTTATTTATTCAAAAATGTTGAATTAAGTAATATGGAAAATAACTTTGTGAGGAAAAGTTATTACTTTCTCTTGCTTAATTTAAAAAGAAACAGTTGCCAGCAAGAAGGGCAACCCTAACTACTTTTCTTACCATAGAAATGGAAAAGAAGAAAAGAAGCCTGGGCTGTTAAGGAACAGGCAGGAAAAGAATAGAGACAGAAGCAAGAAGAAAAGGGTACTATGTCTGGTGAGGACCAGATAGTCCCAGCACTGTAGTGCCCAATACTGCACAGCTGAATAGTGTGCATTACCTTGCAGAAGGCAGAGGCCTGCAAGTGAGCTTGGGGGAGAGAATCAAGTCTATACGACTGATCTCGTGGATGGGAGGTTAACAAGCTATTTATGAGTCTTTGTTTCAGGCAGAAAATTGAAGAGGACGCGGTACAGGTAAGTGAAATGTGACTACAGTATTATTATAGAAATCTTCTCTTGTTAAGAAAGTTATTTAGTTATCTGTAAAAAAAAAAGAAAGCAATGTTATTCAGTTTCACAGAATATTAGTTATCTGGAAAGTAAAACTTTATTATTCTGCTGGAAGAAAACCTTAGTACAAGTCTGTAGGATTTCTGGTTCCTATAAATGAACAAATAACATAAGCTGAACAGATAATATAACACGGTCTTTAAGGATTAAACCATTAGTTATGCTACAATTTGCCCAACTCGTAGATAACAAACAAAGGAAATAAACAGATAAGATTCGGGGCTCTATTGACTATGAACCAAGAAGGATTTACATGATATATTTTACAACTATGTTAGCATAGTTTAAATTAGACTATTAATACAGTCTTTCAGACATCAATACCTGGAAAAGCAAATGTGAGATACATAGTACAGACAACCGTCAAATGTAGCATAAATAACAGAGTATTCTTGCTAACAAATAAGACCGAGGGATGTACGGGTCTTGTAACGCTCCAGTACTCACCACGAGGGTTTAAGAAATGGGTAAAACATTACAAAACTTAACCCTGATAACATCAGCGGAGTCGACCAAAATAAGTAGTTGACAGTGACCGCATGGTAAAAGATAAGCAACCATATACAATTAGAATCCATGTATTATACGCTGAACAAATAACTATTCACGAAAACCCTGCTTCAACCATGGAAAGAGCAATATATGCATCAATAACATATCGTGAATTATTTGCTGGCAGGGCCGACATCGATATAAACTTAAATCTTTAATAAGTATCAACCGATGAAAGCATTCTACCGGAAAAGAAAAACCAATACTTCGAAAAGCTAGAGATACATTTAAATGATAACCGGAGACATAACTAACACCATAAATCGAAATAGAAATGCATTTTTCTTGAAATACAGGAATATATATATATATATATCTCTGAGGAAACGAAAGAAAAGCAGAGGCACATTCCTGAGAATGAATCAACCCAAATCAGTAGCTGTTACGGCAGGGTATAAACCTCCTAAGTTTACATTTAACCCGACGACCGAGTAACCTCAGCCTGTGCAAATCTCAGATCATAGCCGGAATAAATATTAAAATTTATACAGAACAGAGTATTCAAACAATAAATAATAACCGTGCAAGCCAATACAAGGCTGGAGCTGAGCATGGCGCATAACATTGTACAAAAGACGCTATAAGAGGGTAAGCCGACTGGCTAAGCCCGATAACATGCATAAGAAATTGGTCCATTGCAGATCCTGAAACCCCGAGAGGGTTTGGAAGGGTTCAGGTTATCAAACCCTGAGCCCAGCTACCAGAATGACAAGGTAAACAAAATAAAGATAAAACCCTTCATGACCGGGACTTATTGTCGAAGAAATTCACAACTCGGACCAGTCGAAAGAGAGCACGATGAGACTCCTGGTAAAAAGAAAATCATATTCAGCCAGTGAACCCGTAAAAGAAATTGAAGACCGTGGCTAGGAGACCTACCTGTGATGCGCAGAGAAGATTGGAAGTGCAGGGAACCCTCCATCATCATACCTCGCGCTCCATACCCTGAACCTTTTACAACATTAACCGGCAGTTAGGGTTTGATAAATGTAAGTTTGAGAAAATAAAACATACTGATTTAATTTAAAAAAAAGAATCGCCATTACCTTCAGGCGAATATCAGACGAGGAAAACCCCAGGTCATCTCCTGTAGATGAATGGCAACGACGGTCTCTTTCCAGGCAGGTCACAACGCAGTGAAACTGTGGGTATGCCACTGTGAAGGAGGAGCCGAGTTGAGGTGGCCTTGGTATAATCAGAGGAGATCCGAGCCGATAGGCTCTGCCTTGCAGACATCAGGCAAATGCCGAAAAACCCTAGACCAAACTCCTTTTATTCCAGGCCAAAACATTACCACCGTTGATCTTCCAGGTGAAATCCTGGGCGTCCAAATTCATGGCGTGATCCCGAGGGATTACGGGCGGCCTGCAAAAATTTAATATCCCAGCTACCGTGGCTCCATCTCCGAGAGCTATATCAGCTCCGGACAGCAAGTAGAGCCTAACAGTGCATGAACGCTGGAACCGCGAAGTTAGCCTTAAATTCCAGGGCCAGGTGGCGGCGTAAAAGCCAAAGCGATAAGACACCATATCAGCCCAATGACAATATGGTTTCGCATGAAATGTCTCAATATACATATATATTAATTCATGAATCGACTAACGGGTCGTAACAATTTTATATGTGCAACCATCCATACATTGTGGTAGTATTTAGAGTTAAATATTAAATGAAAGTAGGTAGAGTTAGGTCCGCGGTAATTAAATTTTTTTTTTCACTATGTAAGAGTTGTGACATATGGTATCAGAGCCCAGATACAGCACTGTGGCCTCTGGGTAAAACAACAATGACAGACAGGGACATTGTATTAAATAACTAATAAGAGTCATTCCTGATAATACTCTTGAATGTCTCTTTCTGTGTTGAATGAAGTACAGGTTTCCAGGTACAGATTTCTGATATTGCAGACCGAAACATGAGGAGAGCGGATAGTACCTCATGGCGACCTGTAACGGGACAAGGAGTACCAGGTCCAGAAAATAACCCAGAACTGTGGGTGCAACTTGGGGAAGAAGCCAGAGTTACGAATCAAGCAATCTTAGAGACGGTGCAAGAGCTGAAGAATGAGATGGCTCGACTACGGGAAGACAATGCTCGGTTAACAATGGAGCAAGAAAGAATCTTAAAGAGTTTGTCTGATAAACAAAATCAATTACCAAATAATCCCAGTACCGAACAGCAAAGGATGTCCGAGGAACAGAACCATCATATACCCCCCAAAGGATCAGAGGAGCAGGAGGAACACTCGGATAATGTGTTTGACCAGCAAACCTCAAAAAGGCAGAAGGTAGAATTACAAGGAGAATTCCGTAAAATCAAACCACCACATTTTGATGGGGAACAAGAGGAAGCAGCTGAAGCCTGGATCATTAATATGAATAAGTATTTCCAGCTTTATGAATATGATAACAACCTTAAAGCGCGATTGGCTATTTTCCAATTACAAGGTAAAGCCACCTTATGGTGGGAGGAGGTGAAGATAGTGAAAGGGGTCACCGAACAAAATATTACATGGGATAACTTTCAGAGATTCTTCAAGGAGCGATATTTAACAGAACGCTTCTATGATGAGAAGGCAAGGGAGTTCCATGATTTACGATTAGGACAGCAAACTATGGACGAATTTGTCACCCGCTTTACCTCCTTACTTCGTTTCGTACCATACATAAGGGAAGAAAAGGCAAAGGTCCAGCGATTCATTAGCAGTTTACCAGTATATATGCGGGAGAGGATTGAGTTTGACAATCCAAAATCGATGCATGAGGTAATCCGCAAAGCTAGAATTTGTTATCAGCAAAGTAAACAGAAAGGGGAAGCTGCTAACAGAAAATGGAATGAGAAGAAAGGGTTCAAGACAGTGGGAAACAGCAAAGGGAATCGCAGCAATGGCAGTAAAGGAAGTAGCAAGGGAGCAAACAGCAGATTTGCACCTAGAACTACCTCTAAGTTCAGAACCACTAATGAGTCCAAGGTCAGCGAACAACAATCAAGGTTGGACAGTGAGAATGCAGCAAGACCCCCGGTGCAGTGTTGGGGTTGCGGGGGACCTCACTACATTAAAAACTGTCCACAGCGGAAAGGAGCTAAACAATTATCTCAAGTTCATGAAGCTTCAACCGTGGGTGAGGTTGGACGCAGCATACCCAGAATTAATGCGGCTCTGGAAGATCGTCAGGCGGAATACCAGCCAACCATGGTTGAGTTCGAAGGTAAAATCTCAAACCTTAGCATATCTGTTTTAATTGACCCAGGGGCTACATTAAGCTATGTGAGCCCTAAGATAGTGGAACGTTGTAGTTTACAACCTGTTAAATTTAAAAATCCTTGGCTAGTGCAACTCGCTACCGGAGCCAAGCGGCGGGTAACAGCCAAAATCAATGACTGTTCATTTATTATAGCAGACCAGCCAGTGACAGCTGATCTAAATGTACTCCCTCTCGGATCCTATGACATCCTAATCGGCATGGACTGGTTAGAAAAACACTGGTCATTAGTTGATTGCAAAACTAAAATTATTTATTACAGAGATCAGCAAGGAAACAGGAAAGAATTGCAAGGAATTAAGCAACCAGTACAAGTTCGCCCAATAACTGCCAACCAACTGATGAAGTGCATACGGAAGGGGTGTCAGGTTTACGCCATCCAGGTGGGGTATGTGAACTCCAAGGATAAATCAGTTTCTTTGAACAGCATTCCTATAATACAGGAATTTACAGACGTATTTCCAGAGGAAATTCCTGGACTACCGCCGCGAAGAAATATAGATTTTACTATTGAGTTGATACCCGGGGCTGCCCCAGTATCCCGAGCACCCTACAGAATGAGTACACCAGAGCTGACAGAACTAAAAATGCAGTTGCAAGAGCTACTAGACAAAGAGTACATTCGCCCTAGTGTATCCCCATGGGGAGCTCCAGTTTTATTCGTCAAGAAAAAGGATGGTACTCTTCGAATGTGCATTGATTACAGACAATTGAATAAGTTAACCATCAAAAATAAGTATCCCTTACCCCGGATCGATGAATTATTCGATCAAGTGAAAGGCGCAACAGTATTCTCCAAGATCGACTTGCGATCAGGATATCATCAAATTCGAATCAAGGATGAGGACATCGCTAAAACAGCCTTTAGAACAAGGTATGGACATTATGAATTTGTGGTTTTGCCGTTTGGGCTAACCAACGCCCCTGCAACCTTTATGTGTTTAATGAACAGCATCTTTCACCCATACCTGGATCAATTTGTGCTAATATTCATTGACGACATATTAATATACTCACGCACAATCGAAGAACATCATGAACATCTTCGAATGGTATTACAGACCCTTCGAGAACATCAGCTGTATGCAAAATTTAGTAAGTGTGACTTCTTTAAAGAAGAAATCCAATATTTGGGTCACGTAATCACAAAGGAGGGAATTGCTGTAGATCCGGAAAAGATAAAGGCTATAATGGACTGGCCCGTGCCAAAAGATGTAGCGGATGTTCGATCCTTCATGGGATTGGCTGGGTATTATAGGAGATTCGTGGAAGGTTTCTCAAAAGTAGCCTTTCCCATCACTTCATTACAGAAGAAAGGAAGGACATTCCAGTGGACCCCAAATTGCCAGAAAAGTTTTGAACAACTGAAACATCTGCTTACTATAGCACCAATTTTGAGTATAGCAGACCCGCATAAGGATTATGTGGTCTGCACAGATGCAAGTAAGGAAGGTTTGGGAGGAGTTTTGATGCAAGAGGGTAGAGTAATTGCTTACGAATCCCGTAAGTTAAAAGAACATGAGCAGAGATACTCTGCTTACGACTTGGAACTGGCTGCTGTTATACATGCCCTAAAAATGTGGCGGCATTATCTTATGGGCAGGAAATTTTTACTGCTCACCGACCACCATAGTTTGACCAGCTATTTCAGCCAGCCTACTTTAAACGCTAGGCAAGCACGATGGATAGATTTTCTAAGTGGTTTCAACTTCGATATAAAGCATTTGCAAGGGAAAGCAAATAGAGTAGCAGACGCGTTAAGCAGGAAGGTACAAAGCCTATATGAAGTTTCCATCACTGGGTGGAAAAACCCCTTTCTGGACATAATAAAGGAAATTTCAGACCAGAATACAGAATATCAGCAGCTAAAACAGCAAATACAACAATCTGCTGGGAAGAACAGCCAATCAGAATACATGATAGATGATGCAGGGATTGTCTATTTCAAGCAAAGAATATACGTACCCAATCAAAACAAAGTCAAAAATCTGATTATGGACGAATTCCACATCAGTCATTATGCTGGCCATCCGGGTTATCAAAAAATGATTACAGCAATCCGGAAAGAATATTTCTGGCCAGGAATGAAAAAGGATATTGTAGAGTACTTGGCACGGTGCTTGGAATGTCAGCAAATTAAAGCTGAACATCAACATCCAGCAGGGCTGTTACAACCCTTGCCCATTCCGGAATGGAAGTGGGAAATCATTTCCATGGATTTTATTACAGGCTTACCTAGGACAAAGAAAAACAACGATTCCATTATGGTAGTAGTGGACAAATTGAGTAAGGCTGCACATTTTATACCAGTGCAATCTACCTACAGAGTTGCACAAATCGCTCACGTTTTTATGCAGAATGTGTTCAGATTGCATGGCCTTCCAAAAACAATAATTTCGGATCGGGACGTGAAATTCACATCAGCGTTCTGGAAAACAATGTTTGCAGATTTAGGTACTCAGTTGAATTTTAGCACCGCATACCATCTGCAGACAGATGGACAGACGGAACGATTAAATCAAGTAGTTGAAGACATGCTAAGGGCTTACGTCATGCAACAACCCACACGATTGGAGGAATATTTACATTTGGTGGAATTCGCATATAACAATGGTTATCACACTTCAACGCAAATGAGTCCATTTGAGGTTATGTATGGCCGAAAATGCCGTACACCTTCCAACTGGGGAGGACCTGAAGATAAATTAAGTCTAGGACCTGACATGCTTAAGGAGATGGAGGATATGGTAAAGATAGTACGTGCTAATCTGAAGACGGCTCAGGATAGACAAAAGAATTTCGCTGATCGGAAAAGGAGATTTAAGGAATATCAGGTTGGAGATCATGTGTATGTTCGAATTCAGGCCAAAAGAAGCACCTTACAGTGGGCTGGTTGCTCTAAATTAGCGCCTAGATATTGTGGACCTTTTCAGATATTAGCAAGAGTCGGACAAGTAGCATATCAGCTGGCCTTGCCAAGTCATATCCGGGTCCATAATGTGTTCCATGTTTCAGTCCTAAAGAAGTATGTGTATGACCCTAACCATGTAATCCGATGGCAGGATATACAGGTGGGTTATTGTTATAATAAAAATTTAATGAAAGTCCTATTAGAAAGAAAAACTAATTCGGAATGTGTGTATTGCAGGTCGAACCAGAAGGAGAAGTACTGGTCGAACCGCTGAGCATTCTCGACCAGAGAGAAGTGCAGCTGCGGAAACGAGTTATTACCCAAGTTAAGGTACAATGGCGGCATTTTGGGCCCGAAGAGGCCACTTGGGAAGACCAGGAACTGATGAGGAAGACCTATCCAGACCTGTTTGCAACTGTAAGACATCGAGACGGTGTCCAATCTCAGGGGGAGGAGATGTAATGACTAAGCAGTTACATGAGTAATTTTATAAATTACCATGTTAGGTAAATGTAGAGACAGAAAATTATTACTTATTAATATTGAAATGTTATTTATTCAAAAATGTTGAATTAAGTAATATGGAAAATAACTTTGTGAGGAAAAGTTATTACTTTCTCTTGCTTAATTTAAAAAGAAACAGTTGCCAGCAAGAAGGGCAACCCTAACTACTTTTCTTACCATAGAAATGGAAAAGAAGAAAAGAAGCCTGGGCTGTTAAGGAACAGGCAGGAAAAGAATAGAGACAGAAGCAAGAAGAAAAGGGTACTATGTCTGGTGAGGACCAGATAGTCCCAGCACTGTAGTGCCCAATACTGCACAGCTGAATAGTGTGCATTACCTTGCAGAAGGCAGAGGCCTGCAAGTGAGCTTGGGGGAGAGAATCAAGTCTATACGACTGATCTCGTGGATGGGAGGTTAACAAGCTATTTATGAGTCTTTGTTTCAGGCAGAAAATTGAAGAGGACGCGGTACAGGTAAGTGAAATGTGACTACAGTATTATTATAGAAATCTTCTCTTGTTAAGAAAGTTATTTAGTTATCTGTAAAAAAAAAAGAAAGCAATGTTATTCAGTTTCACAGAATATTAGTTATCTGGAAAGTAAAACTTTATTATTCTGCTGGAAGAAAACCTTAGTACAAGTCTGTAGGATTTCTGGTTCCTATAAATGAACAAATAACATAAGCTGAACAGATAATATAACACGGTCTTTAAGGATTAAACCATTAGTTATGCTACAATTTGCCCAACTCGTAGATAACAAACAAAGGAAATAAACAGATAAGATTCGGGGCTCTATTGACTATGAACCAAGAAGGATTTACATGATATATTTTACAACTATGTTAGCATAGTTTAAATTAGACTATTAATACAGTCTTTCAGACATCAATACCTGGAAAAGCAAATGTGAGATACATAGTACAGACAACCGTCAAATGTAGCATAAATAACAGAGTATTCTTGCTAACAAATAAGACCGAGGGATGTATGGGTCTTGTAACGCTCCAGTACTCACCACGAGGGTTTAAGAAATGGGTAAAACATTACAAAACTTAACCCTGATAACATCAGCGGAGTCGACCAAAATAAGTAGTTGACAGTGACCGCATGGTAAAAGATAAGCAACCATATACAATTAGAATCCATGTATTATACGCTGAACAAATAACTATTCACGAAAACCCTGCTTCAACCATGGAAAGAGCAATATATGCATCAATAACATATCGTGAATTATTTGCTGGCAGGGCCGACATCGATATAAACTTAAATCTTTAATAAGTATCAACCGATGAAAGCATTCTACCGGAAAAGAAAAAACCAATACTTCGAAAAGTTAGAGATACATTTAAATGATAACCGGAGACATAAGTAACACCATAAATCGAAATAGAAATGCATTTTTCCTGAAATACAGGAATATATATATATATATCTTTGAGGAAACGAAAGAAAAGCAGAGGCACATTCCTGAGAATGAATCAACCCAAATCAGTAGCTGTTACGGCAGGGTATAAACCTCCTAAGTTTACATTTAACCCGACGACCGAGTAACCTCAGCCTGTGCAAATCTCAGATCATAGCCGGAACAAATATTAAAATTTATACAGAACAGAGTATTCAAACAGTAAATAATAACCGTGCAAGCCAATACAAGGCTGGAGCTGAGCATGGCGCATAGCATTGTACAAAAGACGCTATAAGAGGGTAAGCCGACTGGCTAAGCCCGATAACATGCATAAGAAATTGGTCCATTGCAGATCCCGAAACCCCGAGAGGGTTTGGAAGGGTTCAGGTTATCAAACCCTGAGCCCAGCTACCAGAATGACAAGGTAAACAAAATAAAGATAAAACCCTTCATGACCGGGACTTATTGTCGAAGAAATTCACAACTCGGACCAGTCGAAAGAGAGCACGATGAGACTCCTGGTAAAAAGAAAATCATATTCAGCCAGTGAACCCGTAAAAGAAATTGAAGACCGTGGCTAGGAGACCTACCTGTGATGCGCAGAGAAGATTGGAAGTGCAGGGAACCCTCCATCATCATACCTCGCGCTCCATACCCTGAACCTTTTACAACATTAACCGGCAGTTAGGGTTTGATAAATGTAAGTTTGAGAAAATAAAACATACTGATTTAATTTAAAAAAAAGAATTGCCATTACCTTCAGGCGAATATTAGACGAGGAAAACCCCAGGTCATCTCCTGTAGATGAATGGCAACGACGGTCTCTTTCCAGGCAGGTCACAACGCAGTGAAACTGTGGGTATGCCACTGTGAAGGAGGAGCCGAGTTGAGGTGGCCTTGGTATAATCAGAGGAGATCCGAGCCGATAGGCTCTGCCTTGCAGACATCAGGCAAATGCCGAAAAACCCTAGACCAAACTCCTTTTATTCCAGGCCAAAACATTACCACCGTTGATCTTCCAGGTGAAATCCTGGGCGTCCAAATTCATGGCGTGATCCCGAGGGATTACGGGCGGCCTGCAAAAATTTAATATTCCAGCTACCGTGGCTCCATCTCCGAGAGCTATATCAGCTCCAGACAGCAAGTAGAGCCTAACAGTGCATGAACGCTGGAACCGCGAAGTTAGCCTTAAATTCCAGGGCCAGGTGGCGGCGTAAAAGCCAAAGCGATAAGACACCATATCAGCCCAATGACAATATGGTTTCGCATGAAATGTCTCAATATACATATATATTAATTCATGAATCGACTAACGGGTCGTAACAATTTTATATGTGCAACCATCCATACATTGTGGTAGTATTTAGAGTTAAATATTAAATGAAAGTAGGTAGAGTTAGGTCCGCGGTAATTAAATTTTTTTTTTCACTATGTAAGAGTTGTGACAGGGGGATATATGGATGCTGACATTTACTGGAAAGCAACAGTTGAAAATCTCAAATTTAATGTTAAAGTGAATGCCCAAATTTAATTATTGATCTTTATTTTTACTTTTGTAAATATTTATATCATTTTATGAAAATTTTATTTATAAAAATGTGATCAGTTTATCTGTTGTTTTTTACTTTTACTATGCTCTAGGCCATTTTCTACATGGTCTAGAGGGTATTTATAAAATCAGTTTTTTTTTATAGTGCAATTCTATTTTTATTAAGAAAATTTAGAACAATTTTTTAAATAAAAAAAATAGTACTATAAAATAAGTTTTGGGAAGAAATCACATTGAAGATTTTGGTTGATGCTTTTGGAATCAATAAGTGTGGTTCATCTCACCACAAGATATTGGTTTTGTATGCATATTCAAATGTAGTTATAAATCAATATCCATTTTACCATATAAAATAAGATATTGATTTTGTATGCATCTTTAAATGTATTAATAAGCACATAACAAATTAATATTTACAAGGATTCTTAATTATGAATATTCACCCCATTTTACCATGGATATTATTAACTTTTAAATAGACTTTCTTACAATACCATTGGCCAACACTTTGACTTGTCACTGCCAATTACCTAAAAACCATAAGTCATTTCAAAATCAATTTTTTCTATAAATACATATCTTTAAATTTAGTTTTATATCATTTTTTAAATTAAAACTTAATACTTACAATAAACATGCAATATAACAATATAACAAGATTATCAACCACGAATATTGAACCCCATTTTACCATGGGTATCATTAACTCGTAAATAGGCTTTGTTAATACCATGGGCCAATACCATAGCTTATCAATAACATTTTCCCAAAAATCATAACCCATTTCAGAATCAAAACCTTTTATCAATATTTTATTTTATTTTATTTTATAACATTTTTTAAATTAAATCTAAAATTTACTTGGAGTTGTTGTAATGGTGTATATTTTTGTAAACATTTACATATGGGCTCAATTAAAGAATAATAAGAGCCTAAAAGTAGTTGCCTAGAGAGATGTCCTCTATCTCAATAAAAATAGCACACGCACACATATCTCATGTTAGTCTCCTAGGAAGTTTAACTCACAAACACATAAGTGTAATAAGTGATCTTTTAAAGTGTCCATCAATAGGCTCTCTAAGAAAGTGATAATACTCATAAGACATCCCCATCTAGTTTCTCCATGATCTTCCAAGTGCCTAAATTTAGTTCAACCCTTGCCTTAGAAAGAGTGTATGTCCTTGTGTTCCTTTCCCTATAGATATGACAACATGAAATCTATAAAAATAATCTTTATTTGTAAAAATAATACTCATAAGAGGTCCCATCTAGTCTCTCCATGATCTTCAAGTGCCTAAATTTAGTTCAACCCCTGCCTTAGAGAGAGTGTATGTGCTTGTGTTCCTTTCCCTATAGATATGACAACATGAAATCCTATAAAAATAATCTTTAGTTGTAAAATCCCTTAAGGATAGGATGAACTTTGTACATAAGCTCATTAAACCAATTGATAATAATATTTGAGTCTCCAAAAATCTTTAGTGTGAACATCCCTTCTCAATAGCAAACAAGACAAGAAGCTTGAGATTGTGAAGTTCCACATAGTTATTAGTTCCTTTGCCTAATTCAGAGTATAGCTTGGAGAAATGATTATCCTTGAAGTATAACACACCCCCAACCCCTCCAGCCACTCTCCCAAACCTTTTGTAATCCTTCTACCTTTTCCTAAAGGATGGATTTTTAATCTAAGTCTTGGAGATATAGATAAACTTGTATTATTATCAATAATTTGTCTTTTCTTATACATTTTTTACATATAGCCTTTGTGAGTTAGATTAAATTTTATTTTTAAAGAATTTTTTATATATAAAATAAATGTCTTTAATATTTATAATAAAAATTATACTTTTAACATGATAAATGATCCACTATAATATTAATTTCTATCATTATGTAAAAAGTTTAACCTTTATCTTGTTCTTTCATAATTATGACATTTCATAATATATAAATATTTTTCTCAGAAAATAATCAAGATCTTTGACTTGGTATGTGTTACATTTCATACCTTCATTGGTTTAAGATAGAAAATAAATATGTAAATTTAGTGATTTAAATTAGGGCTTTGGATTGAGATATAAGATTTGTACAATTTTTATTTTATCTATCAATGTATAGACTTACCAACCCATGATGTAAGGACCTGCGGTCCGGGTCACCTTCACCGTGCGAAGGATGAGTGAAGAGCTCATGCAAAATGCATGGGAAACGAACCTTGGATGAGTTTATATGCGATGGGCGAGCGTTGAGGGGGTGGTCCCATGAGTTGGGCGGGCCAACCCACCTCTTGGGCGAGACATCACAAGTAAACGAGTCGGCTTGGGCAGTTGGGCATAGGTCGGTCGACTGACACAACCCGCTACCTGCTCGTATATATTGATAGACGGTTTGTGGAGGCAAACCATCATTTGATCATTCGGACAACGAGCTGAGGTTGGAGTGCGAGTTAGGAGTAGGTTGACAAGTGCAAAGGGTGCAGGGAGATGTGCCCGCACTTCAGGCAAACTCGTGCAGAAAACTCGTGTGGGAAACTCGTGCAGGAAACTCGGGCGAGGTCTTTGGGTAGAAAACTTGGGTGAGGTTATTCGGGCAAATTGGGCAATGTCGTTGGGCGATCTAGGTGAAATCATTCGGGCAAGCCGGGTGAGGTCGTCAGGCGACCCAGGTGAAGTCATTTGGGCGAACCGAGTGAAGTCGTCGAGCGACTTGGGTGAAGTTGTGTGGCGACTCGGGTGAAGTCGTTCGGGTGAATGAGTTTGGGTGAACAGGTGGACGTGTGGATGGGCGGCCAGGCGAGGCGCTCCACGCACACCGAAATGAAGAATCATGTGGACGGGCGACCCGGGTAGGGCGCACCATGCATGACGAAACAGTGGAAACAGTGAAGTGTTGGAGTTGTGAACGGAGGTGTGACTCGTGCGGAGGCGCCTGTGTGTGGCGACTTGGTTACAATAAGGTGAACCCAAGTTGGGCAAATGACACGACCGTGCGACGAGGTGAATGAAGGGTTGGTGAGTTGTGCGGCGACCGTGCGGGAGCACTGACGAGCTTGGCAACCAAGTTTGCCGAAAGTTGGAAATTTGGCTAAGTGTAAATTTAGGGTTTCCCAAGATTTAACTTGTACTGTATAAAAGTGAAGATTATATATATTGATTCAGGCAGACTCATATAGGAGGGAGTTGCCCCTCCCTTTATAGTGTTGTGCATTTCTATTGTATAACACTATTGATGATGAGTATATATGGGTTTTCATGGCCAAAGATAATACTTGGTAATGAAAAATAAACTAAGTACGAATGTTAGGCGTAGTCCATGAACATAAGTATTGGCGAAAAGAAAGTGTTCGGTGGTGCCACACCTCGCTACAGTGTAGTTGGAAGATTACCGCGAGTGTAGAGGCGTGACACATGAGGTGTAGATCAATTATTTTTTTTGGGGATAAATCCGATTAAGTCAAAGTTCAAATCTGATGAAGAGTTGGAAAAATAATTTGATTTCAAAATACCATTTTGATATACAATATTTAAATTTTTAAAAATATTATTCATTTATTTTGAAAAAATATATTTCAAATATTTAATAAAATATATGAATTTTTTTTACCTATTCATTAAATTTATTAACTCAAATTTGAGTGGAATGATTTATTAAATTATTAACTTAATCTAAAATGAATAAACCACACTCACACAATATCTTATATTACGAAGTTATTTTTACAAGTGTTCCAATTTGATTAAAGCAAATCTAATGAAAACAAATATGGGCATAATCTTCAATGTTATAAACCTTTTAAACCAATGAAATAAGTTATAAAACGAAATTTAGAATGGTTAATAATATCAGATAAATATTATATAATAGCATTTAAAAAAAATAACACATATTAGAAAGGAAAAGGAAAAGCACAAGCACATAGGGTTGATTTATTCTATGCCACAACTTCTTTTAACACATGTCATGAGTATAGAAATGGTATGGAACTATTTGCTAAACGAAATAACGACTCTTTTACACAAGTACGCCATTTGTAAGAACATACTAATGAAGCATGTAAAAGTGAATTTACTGATCTTCTAAAGATGTGATCTATAATATACCTTCCTCTCCTTTTTCATATGAAATATCGTCGTCCAAAATCTTTTAGAGTGAAAATATGAAGCAATGTATTCAAGTTGAGGTATACATGACATATTTTAGGATGTTGGTAAGTTTCTTCATAAATAAATATTCAACATTTAATTTATCTATATATATTAACTTTTTTTAAGATTTTAATAATGTACTAAAGTTTTAAAATACAATTTACAATTAAACATAAAGATATGTGGTAACATCTAAATTGAAGAAGAAAAAAAAAAGAATAATTACTTAAAATTTGTAGGATAACAAAGTAGTATAGATGTTTGCTTATGGCATTGTTACAATGATTTTTTTAGATGTGGTTTATGGATTTCTGAGATTGCTCACTATTATCTCCACAAAAACATTGCTATATGTAGATCTACAAGAAGGGATCACTTCTTATTGGCTCATTAAAGAAGACTAACCTCAAGAGTGTTGAGGATAATTGACCTAGTTATCTCTCAATAACAAGTGCTTTAATGGACTAGGCCAATTGAACTAGCCCTTGGGGCTTATTGTTATACTGAATTATATTTAATGAATTTGTATTTTTTATCATTTAAATAATTTATTGAAGTTCTTTTTTATATATTTAACATAAATCAAAGATTGGGCTCATGTAATTTATGTAGTAAAGTTATTCATTGGAGGAGTTTTCCTATTTATGGTCTATTTAGTTATAAAATATTTTTTTTTAAGAGATGAATATTAGCATCCTTGTCATGTCATTATTTAATCTTGGTTTGATTTGTGTTTTAATTACTTTTCATCGTCATCATTTAGTTGGAAAATAGTGAAAAACAATTTTCTTGGTTTTAAAGATTATAATAGATTTCATTCAATTCTTGTTGATTGTGTATGTGTGTGTGAGTAAGTTGGTTAATCAAAATATTTGGTATATAGATTAGTTCATAATATATTTATTAAAACAATATTAGTGCATTGAAAGACACTTTAAGTAATTCCTTCTATTCTCATTATATTCCTTTCAATGTTACAATGCATTATATACATGTCGAAGCATTCATCAAACCGAATCCATTAACCCTCTATTAGCACATAATTGTAGTTTCCTTTACCAGATCTGCAAAACACCATGAGGAAAAACCATCATCCCGAAAGCCATGTACAAAAACAACATGCAAAAAACCATAGATAGTTCCACCCATCATACTTGGGTGTGTCCAACTATTATTTGGATACCACCCCTCCGTTGTACCTAAAGCAATGTAACAATGCCTAGGGCTAGTTGTGGAAAGAATATAACCCATACCCAACATGAAAGGAAATGATGTGTTGTGTGTTAAATGAGGATCCAACATGTTATTATCATCATTTAGATTAGGAGTGATGCAACAATTCTATGGTTTATGCACACTTGTATATGATTGTGATTCCTTGAAATTCATGAATCATAACTTGGTCTGAAGATTTCTTGGGAAATATGGATCTTGGAGCCATTTCTTTAATTTTTTAGAATCTAAGATAAATTAATATTTGTTAGTAACCTTGAGATATTTTGGACACAGTCTCATACCTCCGAAGGACTGTTCTTAGAATTCAACCATTGTCTCATAAACTAGGTGTTTTAGTAGAAGCATTGATTCTCCATGAAAGTCTAGTTAATTTACCTCTATTCTACTTCTCTATAGGAATTAACAGTAATATGAAACTTATCCATGATTAAATTCCCCTTTTAATGTACTTTGTATTCAGGTCATATACTCCTTCATCGCCCAAGTGTTGTTTATATCCAAATACTTGAGAAAGACTCTCAATTTCATTTGTGGATGCATCCAAGAATCTAGGCATTTGTATGGACAAGAAAAGCATTCATTGAAAGTGGTATACATATAGTTCGGATCATATTTTGGGACATGCACAATTTGTAATGAGAGAAGCAAGATGGGGCCCAACATTGGTGGTTTATATGCACATGGTTGGATTTACTCATGAAGCTCAAGGGAAAATCTGGGATTTGGGGAATGTACATGCTTTAGAGAAATTTTGGGGTCTAAAATGGAACTCCTAAGGAATATTACTAAATAATGCTGGAAATAATAAAATAATATTAGATTACGTCATCAAATTTTAGAGGAAAAAAGAACAAAACTACATTTTCAACTTATATTTTCAACTTGTCTCCCTATGGTTTTACTCAAATTTTGAGTGGGAGAACTCATTGGATGCATAATTTAATTCCTCATCCAAAGAGTACCCATTTTGCATACTTTTGATGGAACTTGCTATACGAAAAATCAGAAATACGTGAAAAGAGTATTGAGATAAATTGAAAATATGAGTTCAAAAAGTAGTTTTTTTAATTTTAATTTTTTAATCTTTTTAGTTTTTTACTCAAAAAATGGTAAATCATCCCCTATGGTTGGCATAATCATCTTGAATCCTATTGTTTCTTATAAAGTTTATTTTAGTTTTAAATTTTTATTTTGAGGCTCGTTTTAGACCTCAAACTTTCTCTAATGTGGAAGAGTTTTCACATATGCAAGAGCTGAACCTTGCCATTGTCCATCTCCTACCACTCATCACCATAGCCAATTTTTGATACAACATGGAATGGGAAGTGAGGATGGAGCGATGATGGTAATTACCATGAAAATTTCTTGTCTATGGAGGTTTTAAACTAATGGGACCACCCACTACTCATTGTATTTCCCTCTCTAGTCCATCATTAATGAGAGGTATTCTTTGGATGACGTGGTTAGAGCATGGCTAGATCAATCACCCTTATTCACTCTAGGGTTCACTTCGTCCACTATGAGTTAATGGTAGGGGGGAGGGGGGTAAGGGCATGATTAATGACCTAAATTCACCTTAAGGTTCCCTCTAGTCCACCATGAATTAACAGCGGGGTATGAAATGAGAAACAACCTCTATTAAACCCACCTGATTTTGAGAACCCAGAACTAGATATAATACGAAAATGTTACAAAGCATTACGGGGAAAGGATAGGTGGGTCCTGCACCTGATTTGATGTGGTAGTTCCATAGGGATCTGAAAGGGAAAACATGGATCCCACTTATTATCCCATCATGACGTGGACCTCAATTAACCTAACATGGTAGTGCCACGTGGCCCATATGGGGATGCCATATGGTAGCATATTGATGACACAAATTAATGTCATGCCGATATGGAAGTGCGTTGTGGATTCTATGTGGTAGCTTAATGCTAACATGGTCTAATATTATTGGATGAACTTCAAATGGGAATAATTTTCTATGTGGGATTTAGATTGAGATAAAATTTATATCACGAGAAATATATCAATAGGTTGAATGCAATGGTGGAATTTGTTTTGAGTTTAGATGACATTGGAAAAGAAGGAATTTTGTAACTCCATCTTCATAATAGACCTTAGATATCCGTTAAAATCAATAGGTAACACCTCTTGCACCCCAACATAGTACATGGGGTTGGGAGGGTGTGTTACAGAAACTATGGCTTTTGATAGCATCTTCATGTTTAAATATTGAAAATATTTAGAAACATATAACAAGATAAACAAAGTATAATTTTACTAATCTAACCTCCTATTCATAACAGAAACACATAATCAATAATAGAAAGATTCAAACATAAAGGACACACTAGATTTACATGGTAAAACCCCAATTCGGGAAACATCCATGGGAAGAGAATATGTCTTTACTATGTTAAAAAATCTCCAATATTATAAAGAGAACCTCAACTCTACTTCACTACTTTATGAAGATGAGACTTTGGTATTTTGTGTTTTCTTTCTCATGTCACTTCCTAGCCTCTATTATATACCAATAAATATTACGGAATTACATCCCAATAACATGTGGGATAATGTAATTTCACGTTTTTTATAAAATGAATTATTGCAAGGATATTTTACTCCACGAAGTATGTGGGATTCAACTCTTTTACATAAAATTAGAGTTTCTTCTAACATAACCTAGAAGTTATTAACTTCCAAAATGTTACATTCCAACACTCCACCTTAGTGATAATTGGGGAGATGAAACATTTATGGAGGAATATAGCATTACATAAACACTCCCCCTTGATGAAAACTTCCCACATTTCTAGCAAATTTCAAAGCATACAAACTTCACCTCTATCAAGGATGTAATGAAGATATCAAAAAAATGTTGAATACTGTCACAAGTAATTAGCAACACTTCTAAGAAATTCTAAACATTATCACCTATTAGAAAGAAATAGTTTTGAGAAAATATGAACAAATAACACTCTTAAAGAAGTTTAGCACTCTCACCGGCAACGAGAAATACTCTTGAAGCAGTTTGAACATTGTCACAAGTAAGAAAGTGACACTTATGATTATGTTTAAACAAAAAACACTCCTAAATCAATCTAAATGCTAACACGAACAACAAGAAGTACTTGTAAATAAGTATAAACAATGTCTCCTTCGATGTTGATCAAACACAAGAATATGTAGAACTATACCACCTAATAATTGTGCATGATACACAATTATATGAAGTCTCGAAGCATATATGAAATGCATTCTATGACCATTCATCACTCCAACCATGGTCTATCCTAATAATTAGAACTGGTCCATGGTTTTTCCTTACATGTATTTTCTGTAAAGATTTGAAAGCATAACTGCCATTTTTTCCAATAAATTTGATTCCATGGTAAATTCTTCTAATTCTTATGAGGATGATGATATGACATAGGCGTAGGCGCATTTTGCTCTCATTAAAATTGTGGTCATGCATCAGTTTGGTTTGCAGGGCATCTCATGGGAGGATTTCATTTCTCATGAGTTCTTCACAGCTCCTCAGGGACCTCCATAGGCTTTTCATGAGACAGGTGGACATTCACATCAGTAGGAGGGTCATGAGACACAGACCACTAGTGTGTCGGTGTTTGTAACCTATCAAAAGGGCACTAGACAATTGTTCGCAGCAGCAAAGCGAGTACTATCTCCACCCGGGGTGGAAGGGGTCTTGCTTCCTTCATCAGCATAACAGGTTCAAGATAAGGGAAAGAAGCCATTACATGATGAGTGGCCTTCAGGTGAGTAGGAGACCGATTTCATTTTCATTGAGGATGATGACACTGATTTGGGCCCACAAAGCGCAAAGCTCAAAGAGGTCATTCAAGAGCAACAGGCAGACATCAATGCTTTGTCCCTAAAATTAGAAAGAGCTAAGTGGATAATAAAGTACCTAGAGTAAAGAAACAGGTAGCTTGAGGATCAACAAATGATTATGGAGTTGCAAAACATACGAGAAAACTGCCAAGCTGCCAAGAAGAGGAGAGTGAAGCTCACATCACTTGAGCATGAAATCAATGCCGATCGGGAATCTTCGCTTGAGAGAGCTAATATCCACCTAGAAATGTTTCTAGAGAAGGCCAACAGGGAGAAGACAATGTTGAGGCATATGGCCTATCATTACATGGCGAGAAACAAAGTGTGTAAGGCAAGAATCAGGAACTTGAAGGCCAAGTTGAAGAAGGCGTAGAGGAGGCAAAAGGAGCAAGATAGACTTTAGATATTGGCTGAGGCTTCCTTGGGCCAACACAACACTTGATGGAGAAGACTCAGCCCAAATTTCAAAAAATTTGGGACACTTTTTGCATTTTTGAAAATTTTGGGCTAAAACAGAGAATTTTCTGCTCTATGTGCCATGACACCTGGCACTCGCTTTTGATGGAGGCCTCCAAATGAGAAAAAATCAGCATTTTCGGATTTGGCATGAAGAAATATTCCTTCCTACCAATGGCCAAGAAATTTTGACAGGTTTTGAGCCCCCAAAAAGGTCAAAAACACCTAAAAAAATGACCTTTCTGCCCCTTTTTGGACACACAGGAAGCAATGTTGGGAAAAATCATCTTTGGAGGGGCAAATGGAGGCCACATTCAAAAATTCCACTTGTTCTGGAACGTAGACAGGCAGATATTTCCAACAAGTGCACTTGGAGTAGATTTGGACATCGGGAAGGCCTCCAAAAGTGGCTACAAACAGGCGCTATGCATAGGGAAATCAACGTGGCGCTTTGGGTAAATTTTGTTCAGTTTGACCAAGAATACTCTGTTTTTTGCCTAGCTTCTTGACAGTTTGACTTCTCTCCTTCTTAATGTCAAACTTATGATGTAATTTAATGTAAATTGATGGATCTTGATGTAATTATTTCAAATTTTCACTCATGGAGGTAGATTCATCTATCAAAAAGTAGTTTGTAATTGAATGAATCAGTTCCCTAGTTTCTAGAGGCAAGCTGTTCCACTCCCTAATTTTAGTTCTCAGTTTAGAATTAGTTGGAACAACTCCTAAACTTATGAGCTCGACCCCTAGAGGCTAGGATGAGTTATTTTTTGTCTATATTTTGTGATTTTTTAGTCATTAGCACGGTTGGACTCTTGTGAATGCTTTAAGCATTATTGTACATTCATTTTCAGCAATTTAGCTGAGGAATAGACCAAGGTTTGCAACACTTTATGGGATTCTTGTGGCATCTTTCTTTGGTATTGTGTTTCCTTCTGTAATTGTAAGTTTACATGTGTTTTATGTATGCCATCATCTCTCTTTGCTTCATCCTAACTAAATCAAACAAGGATAAATGTAGAATCCATTGAAATTGCAGTGCTCTGCCTAAGGTTTTGTTTAGTTATTTATGTTTTTAGCTATTTGAAGAGGATCCCTGAGACTTTCTTGCCCTCTTCAACTTCTCACCTATCTAAAGCTCTCCATTTCATTCAATTTGAAGTACCAAATCATTTGCCTACCTTGCCCCATAGAGATCTCTGCAAAACTGAGCCTCATTCCCCAAACCCTAATCTGTCTTTCACATTTGAGCCAACAAAACATCATCAAATTTAATTAAACTCTTATGCACACATACCTAGCCGAATATGTTATATACCTAGGGGGGTTAATATGGGGTACCGAGGGAGGTACCCAAGGTAATAATGTAATAATGGGATGGGCCATAGTAATAAATAAGGTGGTTAACCCATGTCATGTAAGGGACCACAAGTAGTTAATAATAATGTAATGGGCCCATGGTATTAGTTGATGGTATGAGTAAACCATGGTAATGATGCATGGTATTGTATGTATGAGGCCTATATAGAGGCTAGAGACTCCACATGGAGAGATATGAAGAGAAGTATTCTTGTATGAACCGGCATATGGCTTGTGGAGTGTTCTCCTTCCTTAAGGAGTGAATGTATGGTGTTGCCCTTCCTTAAGGGTTTGACAATAAAGATTCATTTCTATCTATTTCTTGGGTTTATTTGCATTATCTTATACTTTCTTATCAGATCTATAATATTCTTGGGTTAGATCTACAACAAGTGGTATCAGAGCTACAACAAGTGGTATCAGAGCTACAACACCTATCTAGTTTTGCAAATTTGATTTTGAAGTTTTACCTTGTTGACCTGGATTGTCATTCATGTCAATATGGCAATATTCTAGATATTAGATGATGATATGAAGCCAAGGAAAAGCCTAGCAGATCTAGGAAGTCGCAAGAGCTATCAAGAGAAGCATATCGGAAGAGTTCATCAGAAACAGGTTATCGGAAGCCATCATGAAGCCAAAGCGTAAGAGGAAGAGGTCATTGGAAGCCAAGAGAAACAAAGAGAAACACATATCATAGTTTCATAAGCAGAGGTGCATAAATAGTGTTAGCGGAGGAGCCACATCGGGAGTATCGCATGTAATATATTCCCAAGAAGTCCTGCAAAGAGGAATAAGTTCATTAGAAGGAACAAAGAGGAACACGCATCAGGAGGAGAAACCAACGAAAGAGTAGTTAATAGAGGATCCATATCAGAGGAGGAATATCAAAGAAAAGCTATCGGAAACCAAAAGAAGACATATTGGAGCAAGTAGAGCTATCAAAGGAGTAGAACCATTGGAAGTATTGTATATGCCAAGAGTGAGAGCCATAACGGCTGAGGAGTTAACAGTAATATCGCATGAAATATCGAAGAAATATAAGAGGAGTTAACATATCGTAAGTCATAGGAGCGAAAAGAAGAATGGAGTATATATAATATTATGTGCCACTATCCAAAAACCCCGATGCAATATAATACATGTGGAACTGTTACATCACTACAACATGACTTAAAGTTATATCGAATCTGCAATTGAAGTCATGAATTAAAAAGGAATGTCACTTGAAATATTTGATTGCAATATATATATATCTATAATAATATATTATAATATATATATATTATATATAATATATATATATATATATAAGATATATATATATAGATATAGATATAGATATCGAACCCACGGGACCATTACAATATGATGTAATACACTATCGCATCCATCACCATACCACAATCGCAAAGTTCAAAGAGTTGACACCACAGGTCTGTCGATTGTGATATATATGCGAACCCGCTGTAATATTATAACATGACCTATTGTAATATCACATCTGTCGCTATATCGCAAGCCTCGTTAAAAGCCATGTCACATTAAAATCTGTCGATTGCATTATAATCACAGACCCAACTACATCATTATAGCATGACTTAATCACATATCGCATATGTGGTAATCGCAATGTTAAAAGGAATGTCAAACCGTCGATTGCAATGGAACTATGGACCCGACGAAGTTATTAACAACTATTTAATAACATAATCGCATCCACTCCGTCGGCAGTAGGATCGGCTATCGAGCATCGGCTATACTATGGGCACAACTATAAAAGACCTCCCGAAAGCTACGATTGCGATTAAAGGTGCTGACGTGGCATGTGGGACCACCATATGGGTACATCTCTCTTATATGGTTTCTGTGAGTAATAAGTCTATATGATAAAAGACTCTTCGAGATATATTTTTAACTGAGAAAATTCATAAGTCAGCCCCTCCTCCCAAGGAACATGTCCTTTGATAATTTGCAAAAGTCATATATAAATATAAGTTAAGGTTTTTCCTTTCAACTATTGATTGGGTGCGCATCGATCATAGAATAGAACAACAATTCACAACTTGTGAACATGAAGAAACAGTAAAGAGGAAGCTGAAAGGTTGAGCGAGAGTTGAGAAAGCCGAAGGTCGAGCGAGCATTGAGGAAGCTGAAGGTCGATTGAGCGTTAAGGAAGCTGAAGCTCAAGCGAGCAAGGAGGAAGCCAAAGGTCAGGCATATCAAGCTTTTATAACAGAGAACAAAGAGTTTAGAGAGTGTTGGCGAACTGGAAGAAAGGAGGAAGTCGTAGGTCCAGATGAACAGAAGGAAGTCGATGGTCCAGCAAGATAGAAAAAGGCCAAAGGAAAAGTTGAACAGAAGGAAGTTGATGGCCTAGTAGGATAGAAAAAAGGTCGAAGGACCAGTAGGACAGAAGGAAGACGAAGGTCCAGCTGGACAGGAGGCAGTCGAAGGACAAGCAACTTAGTTGATTGTGTTAACCTTTTAAAGGCTCAAACAAGTGATGAATTAATCAGGGAAGTAAGATAACAGTGAGAAGTAGTCACCCTTGAAGCATGTACTGTGACAGTTAGAACAGAGGCTGGAGACAGAGAGTTGGTTCTTGTGCAGAGCTTAGTGCAGTTAATTGTAGACTCGCTAAAGTTGTGTGGAGACATTATTAGAGGAGACTCTGTGTGGACAGTATGAAGAGTTGTAAGGACTCCTTCATAAGAAGACTAGTTTCCATTGGTTGTCATTGATGTTGTAGCATGGAGACTACAATGAAGTTGTAAAGTGACAGAATTCAACAAAGAAGATTCTTGGAGTTGGTGCTCCTATATCCAAGGTTGGTGCCTTGACAGTAGAGGGTTGGAGCACTTGGGGTTGGTGCCTCAGAAGTTGGAAGGATTGGTGTCCTTGGACTTGGTGCTCCTATATCCAAGGTTGGTGCCTTGACAGCAGAGGGTTGGAGCTCTTGAGGTTGGTGCCTCAGAACTGGAAGGATTGTTGTCCTGGGAGTTGGTGCTCCTAAGTCTAAGGTTGGTGCCTTGACAAAATAGAGTTGGTGCTCTGGAGGTTGGAGCCTCACAAAATTCCAATATGGTGCTTGGAAATAGATTGGAACCATATATATATTGTATCTATTTTATTGCAAAGATTATATTAATAAGAGCATTTATTCTTGTTGTTCATTTTGTGTTCTAAATATATATGTTTTAACTGGTAAAAATAACAATTGAAAAGAAATACTGATTCACCCCACCCTCTCAGTATTTCCAACAATTGGTATCAGAGCCAGTATCTTCATTCAAAACCTAACATCTTGAAGGTTGATCTTTAGAACACAAATGGCAAAGCCAAGGAAGAAAGTCTCCAAACCTCCTAAAGGTGTGTCTCCCTCTACCACTAAAATAGAAGAAAATCAATTTGAGAAGGCTCCATGGTTAGTGGAAACTTTGATGAGTGGGAAGCAAGAATGAGGAATTTCTTAAAGGCTAAAAGCATTGAATTATGGGAATCAGTAATTACTGATAACTTGATGAATAGAGAATCCAAGGAGTACAATGCAAGAGCAATAAAGGCAATCTTGAATGGGCTACCTGATTCTGTAAAGAACAACTTAAGAAAATGTTTGTTGGCAAAGGGTATATGGGACAAACTTCATGACCTTCACTCAAAAGGAGCATTGACCATCAATCAAGAAGATGATGGGAACCAAGAAGGTAATCCAGAACACATCATAGAAGCTGAAAATTAGAATGATGACATCAAGGCTAAAGAAGACCTAGAAGATGAAGAGAATGAAAAAGACTTTGTAGAAGATCTCCTCGCTTAAATTACGACTGCCATGGAAGAGATTATCAATTTGAAAAAGGAAAACAATGAACTTAAGAAGAAAGCACTTGCTGGTGACCAAGACCAAACAAGGGAGAAAATTGGCCTTGTTAAGCTTCAAGTACAAGAAAGGGATGAATATCTTGTCAAGATTAAGAAGGAATTTCATCAAAACAATAGAAAGCATCATGAAGAAGTCATATCCATGACAAATCAATTGGATAAAGCAAAGAAACGGGAAGATACCTTGTCAAGTCAACTTGAACAAAGTCACAAGAGCTTGAACAAACTTGAAGAAGAGATTGGTCAGTACAAGGTAGAGGTCTCCTCTCTCAAATCTCAACTACAAGAAGCAAGAAAGTTAACACAAGGAGCTGAAAAGACAATGGAAGCATTAGCAATCATAGGAGAACAGGTTGATGAAGCAGAAAAGGAGAGAAGCACCATGATATGTCAACTAAAAGCAAAGGATGAAGAAATCTTCAAATTAAAATCTAACATCAAACTTCTCAAGGCTGAAACATGTAAAGCTACAAGGATCAAAGAAGAAATGGAGAGCAGACTAGCAAAGGAAAATGAAGAAATCTTCAAAATGAAGTCAGATATCATCTCCCTTAAAATAGAAGCAAATGAAGCTGCTCATATCAAGGAAGAAACTGAGAACCAACTTGCTAAGAAGAATAATGAGAGTGAAAGATTGGAAGAAGAGATTGTCTTCCTCGGGAAAAAGGTTGAAGCGATGAACAAAACCTTGAAGAGCTCCCAAGCCTTGGATGACATGCTCATCCATCAAAGATGTCCATTTGATAAATCAGGTCTTAGGTATGCAGGTGAATCCTCAAACAAGAATGATAATGCTTCAAATAAAGGGATGTGAAGAAGCCAGAAAGAAATGGTGATGCTCCTAGTTCCAGCAACGCAAGGAGAAAAATCAAGGAAAAAATGGAAGAAATCCTACTCCAAGAAGAAATGTAGATAATGTCAAGGATGCTAGAAGCAATGGTTATCATCAAAGGATCTCAAGACAGAAAGACTTCAAAAGTACATCAAGGAAATCTCCATCTCCCATGTACCAAAGTTTATTTCTTGGTTATTGTTATTCTTGTACAAACTTTGGTCACATGGCAAAAGATTGTAGAGCATATCATAAAGATAGATATTATGGTCCCCAACAATCTCCGAGAAACAATTTTGCAGGAAGAAATCATGAATTCTTATTCATGAATAATGTAGAATGTTTCAAGTATCGTAACATTGGCCATATGGCACGTGATTGTAACTTAACTTTGGCTCTTACACAAGCTAGAACCATGCAAGATAAGAAAGTTACACAAGTATGGAGAAGGAAGCAAATACAATCCGAGAGTCCCTTGAACTCTCTATCCAACAACACATGTTGTTGACCTGACCTTCGACAAGCTGAGTATTTGATAGGAAGACTCTGTCAAAGGAGATGATGCATACAGTTAGGGGGAGCCTATGACTCTTGATCATTATGGTAGAAGCCATCCATGGAAGGGTCCTTATGAAATCCTTGATGAGCTATACTAACTATCATTCTTTGATAGATCATTTCTCAAGAGCACTACAATGAAGAACACGGCCTCTTAACTTTTCTTTGGACTGGGGTTGAAGATTTTTTCCACTTGATCACTAACAATAAATTGAAACAACAGAGAATGTCATCTAATACTAGAGAAAAAGGGACAATAAATATGTTGCTATTACTACAGAAGTTTATGTCTCGACTCAAATATTTAATGTGAGAACAGGTAAATTATGGACTCAAATGGAGGCAACATTCAAACAAATAGATACTTCTAGGACTGAAGCTTGAAGCAAGAGCAGTTGGCAACATCTAACAAAACTGAAGCATTACAAAAAGATGCAAATCAATAAAAAGAATTGAAAAGACAGTCACAGATTGGATATGAAAATCTACTCGTGGAGATAACGTGCAGAGACTTTTACAAGAACATAAGGAAAAGATGGCTCATCAAAAGACTATAGAAAGGAGAATGTTGTGAGAAGCACAGAGATACAAAGGAACTTGGATCTGAAGAAAGATAGCAATTTCAGTGGCGTTTTTCTCTTGATTCAGACTAAGAAGGCCCCTTAATTTTGACTGTGGAGACAATAGAATATGGATTGAAGCATAAAAACTTGGACTTGGACATTTGGTGTGTGTCTATTTGCAATCTGTTTGAAAGCATTGAAGTGAAGCATCTTTAAGCACTGTTGAAGCCATGATAAATTAGTTTTAAGACATGAAGAGGGGATAATGTGCTAATTGATGATAAAGCATCAATCCTTCTATCTTGAGTAAAAAGAAGAGCACTATTATGAGGGGAGTAACATACCCATAAAGATCTATTATTCATAAAGAACAGAAGCAGTTTGATAGGGGGAGTCCCTAAGCACTCCTTTGCCATTGATGTCAAAAGGGGAGAGAAGAAGAATATTGTCATCAATAACAAAGGGGGATATTGTTGACATGGATTGTTATTGATGTCAATATGGTAATATTCTAGATACTAGATGATGATATGAAGCCAAGGAAAAGTAGAGCAGATCCAGGAAGTCACGAGAGCTATCAAGAGAAGCATATGGGAAGAGTTCATCGGAGAGAGGTTATTCAAAGCCAGCATGAAGCCAAAGCATAAGAGGAAGAGGTCATTGGAAGCCAATAGAAACAAAGAGAAACACATATCGGAGGTGCATAAATAGTGTTAGCAGAGGAGCCACATCGGGAGTATCGCATGTAATATATGCCCAAGAAGTCCCACAAAGAGGAAGAAGTTCATTAGAAGGAACAAAGAGGAACACATATCAGGAGGAGAAGCCAGCGGAAGAGAAGTTAACAGAGGATCCATATTAAAGGAGGAATATCAAAGAAAAGCTATCAGAAACCAAAAGAAGACATATTGGAGCAAGTAGAGCTATCAGAGGAGTAGTACTATCGGAAGTATCGCATATGCCAAGAGTGAGAGTCGTAACGGTTGAGGAGTTAACAATAATATCACATGAAATATCAAAGAAATATAAGAGGAGTTAACATACTGTAAGACATAGGAGTGAAAAGAAGAATGGAGGAGTATATATAATATTATGTGCCACTATCCAAAAACCCCGATGCGATATAATACATGTGGACCCGTTACACCACTACAACATGACTTAAAGTTATATCGGATCCGCAGTTGAAGTCATGCATTAAAAAGTATGTCACTTGAAATATGTGATTGCGATATATATATATATGGACCCATGGGACCATTACAATACGATGTAATACACTATCGCATCCATCGCCATACCGCAATCACAAAGTTCAAATAGTTGACACCACAGGTCTGTCGATTGTGATATGTATGCAGACCTGCTATAATATTATAACATGACCTATTGTAATATCGCATTTGTCGCTATATTGCAAGCCTTGTTAAAAGCCATGTCACATTGAAATCCGCCAATTGCGATATAATCGCGGACCCGACTACACCATTATAGCATGACTTAATCACATATCACATCCATGGTAATCGCAATGTTAAAAGGAATGTCAAACCGTTGATTGTGATGGAGCTATGGACCCGACGAAGTTATTAACAACTATTTAATAACATAATTGCATCCGCTCTGTCAACAGCAAGAAGCAAGAAAGTTAACACAAGGAGCTGAAAAGACAATGGAAGCATTAGCAATCATAGGAGAACAGGTTGATGAAGCAGAAAAGGAGAGAAGCACCATGATATGTCAACTAAAAGCAAAGGATGAAGAAATCTTTAAATTAAAATCTAACATCAAACTCTCAAGGCTGAAACATGTAAAGCTACAAGGATCAAAGAAGAAATGGAGAGCAGACTAGCAAAGGAAAATGAAGAAATCTTCAAAATGAAGTCAGATATCATCTCCCTTAAAATAGAAGCAAATGAAGCTGCTCATATCAAGGAAGAAACTGAGAACCAACTTGCTAAGAAGAATAATGAGAGTGAAAGATTGGAAGAAGAGATTTTCTTCCTCGGGAAAAAGGTTGAAGCGATGAACAAAACCTTGAAGAGCTCCCAAGCCTTGGATGACATGCTCAGCCATCAAAGATGTCCATTTGATAAATCAGGTCTTAGGTATGCAGGTGAATCCTCAAACAAGAATGACAATGCTTCAAATAAAGGGATGTGAAGAAGCCAGAAAGAAATGGTGATGCTCCTAGTTCCAGCAAGGCAAGGAGAAAAATCAAGGAAACAATGGAAGAAATCCTACTCCAAGAAGAAATGTAGATAATGTCAAGGATGCTAGAAGCAATGGTTATCATCAAAGGATCTCAAGACAGAAAGACTTCAAAAGTACATCAAGGAAATCTCCATCTCCCATGCACCAAAGTTTATTTCTTGGTTATTGTTATTCTTGTACAAACTTTGGTCACATGGCAAAAGATTGTAGAGCATATCATAAAGATAGATATTATGGTCCCCAACAATCTCCAAGAAACAATTTTGCAGGAAGAAATCATGAATTCTTATTCATGAATAATGTAGAATGTTTCAAGTATCGTAACATTGGCCATATGGCACGTGATTGTAACTTAACTTTGGCTCTTACACAAGCTAGAACCATGCAAGATAAGAAAGTTACACAAGTATGGAGAAGGAAGCAAATACAATCCGAGAGTCCCTTGAACTCTCTATCCAACAACACATGTTGTTGACCTGACCTTCGACAAGCTGAGTATTTGATAGGAAGACTCTGCCAAAGGAGATGATGCATACAGTTAGGGGGAGCCTATGACTCTTGATCATTATGGCAGAAGCCATCCATGGAAGGGTCCTTATGAAATCCTTGATGAGCTATACTAACTATCATTCTTTGATAGATCATTTCTCAGGAGCACTACAATGAAGAACACGGCCTCTTAACTTTTCTTTGGACTGGGGTTGAAGATTTTTTCCACTTGATCACTAAGAATAAATTGAAACAACAGAGAATGTCATCTAATACTAGAGAAAAAGGGACAATAAATATGTTGCTATTACTACAGAAGTTTATGTCTCGACTCAAATATTTAATGCGAGAACAGGTAAATTATGGACTCAAATGGAGGCAACATTCAAACAAACAGATACTTCTAGGACTGAAGCTTGAAGCAAGAGCAGTTGGCAACATCTAACAAAACTGAAGCATTACAAAAAGATGCAAATCAATAAAAAGAATTGAAAAGACAGTCACAGATTGGATATGAAAATCTACTCATGGAGATAAAGTGAAGAGACTTTTACAAGAACATAAGGAAAAGATGGCTCATCAAAAGACTATAGAAAGGAGAATGTTGTGAGAAGCACAGAGATACAAAGGAACTTGGATCTGAAGAAAGATAGCAATTTCAGTGGCATTTTTCTCTTGATTCAGACTAAGAAGGCCCCTTAATTTTGACTGTGGAGACAATAGAATATGGATTGAAGCATAAAAACTTGGACTTGGACATTTGGTGTGTGTCTATTTGCAATCTGTTTGAAAGCATTGAAGTGAAGCATCTTTAAGCACTGTTGAAGCCATGATAAATTAGTTTTGAGACATGAAGAGGGGATAATGTGCTAATTGATGATAAAGCATCAATCCTTCTATCTTGAGTAAAAAGAAGAGCACTATTACGAGGGGAGTAACATACCCATAAAGATCTATTATTCATAAAGAACAGAAGCAGTTTGATAGGGGGAGTCCCTAGGCACTCCTTTGCCATTGATGTCAAAAGGGGAGAGAAGAAGAATATTGTCATCAATAACAAAGGGGGAGATTGTTGACATGGATTGTCATTGATGTCAATATGGCAATATTCTAGATACTAGATGATGATATGAAGCCAAGGAAAAGCAGAGCAGATCCAGGAAGTCACGAGAGCTATCAAGAGAAGCATATGGGAAGAGTTCATCGGAAAGAGGTTATTTGAAGCCAGCATGAAGCCAAAGCATAAGAGGAAGAGGTCATTGGAAGCCACTAGAAACAAAGAGAAACACATATCGGAGGTGCATAAATAGTGTTAGCGGAGGAGCCACATCGGGAGTATCGCATGTAATATATGCCCAAGAAGTCCCACAAAGAGGAAGAAGTTCATTAGAAGGAACAAAGAGGAACACACATCAGGAGGAGAAGCCAGCGGAAGAGCAGTTAACAGAGGAGCCATATTAAAGGAAGAATATCAAAGAAAAGCTATCGGAAACCAAAAGAAGACATATTGGAGCAAGTAGAGCTATCGGAGGATTAGAACTATCGGAAGTATCGCATATTCCAAGAGTGAGAGTCGTAACGGTTGAGGAGTTAACAGTAATATCACATGAAATATCAAAGAAATATAAGAGGAGTTAACATATTGTAAGCCATAGGAGTGAAAAGAAGAATGGAGGAGTATATATAATATTATGTGCCACTATCCAAAAACCCCGATGTGATATAATACATGTGGACCCGTTACACCACTACAACATGACTTAAAGTTATATCGGATCCGCAGTTGAAGTCATGCATTAAAAAGTATGTCACTTGAAATATGTGATTGCGATATATATATATATGGACCCATGGGACCATTACAATACGATGTAATACACTATCGCATCCATCGCCATACCGCAATCACAAAGTTCAAATAGTTGACACCACAGGTCTGTCGATTGTGATATGTATGCAGACCTGCTATAATATTATAACATGACCTATTGTAATATCGCATTTGTCGCTATATTGCAAGCCTTGTTAAAAGCCATGTCACATTGAAATCCGCCGATTGCGATATAATCGCGGACCCGACTACACCATTATAGCATGACTTAATCACATATCACATCCATGGTAATCGCAATGTTAAAAGGAATGTCAAACCCTTGATTGTGATGGAGCTATGGACCCGACGAAGTTATTAACAACTGTTTAATAACATAATTGCATCCGCTCTGTCAACAGCAAGATTGACTATCAGGCATCAGCTATACTATGGGCATGACTATAAAAGACCACTTGGAAGTTGTGATTTCGATTAAAGGTGATGACGTGGCATGTGGGGACCGCCATATGGGTATATCTCTCTTATATGGTTTCCGTGAGTAATAAGTCTATATGATAAAAGACTCTCCGAGATATATTTTTAAATGAGAAAACTCATAAGTCGGCCCCTCATCCCAA
This sequence comes from Pinus taeda, assembly GCA_000404065.3. Classification (NCBI taxonomy): domain Eukaryota; kingdom Viridiplantae; phylum Streptophyta; class Pinopsida; order Pinales; family Pinaceae; genus Pinus; species Pinus taeda. The sequence continues at coordinate 74,400 of APFE030582608.1, read as the reverse complement.
GGAACGTGTCCTTTGATAATTTGCAAAAGTCATATATAAATATAAGTTAAGATGTCTCTTTTCAACTATCAATTGGGTGTGCATCGATCATAGAACAGAACAATAGTTCACAACTTGTGAACATGAAGAAACAGTAAAGAGGAAGCCGAAAGGTCGAGCGAGCGTTGAGAAAGCCAAAGGTCGAGTGAGTGTTGAGGAAGCCGAAGGTTGAGCGAGCATTAAGGAAGTCGAAGCTCAAGCGAGCAAGCAAGAAGCCAAAGGTCAGGCATATCAGGCTTTTATAATAGAGAACAAAGAGTTTAGAGAGTGTTGGCAAACCAGAAGAAAGATGGAAGCCGTAGGTCCAGCTGAACAGAAGGAAGCCGACGGTCCAACAAGATATAAAAAGGTGGAAGGACCAGCTGAACAAAAGGAAGCCGACGGTCCAACAAGATAGAAAAAAGGTTGAAGGACCAGCAGGACAAAAGGAAGACGAAGGTCCAGCTGGATAGGAGGCAGTCGAAGGACGAGCAACTTAGTTGATCGTGTTAACCTTTTAAAGGCTAAAACCAGTGATGAATTAATCATGGAAGTAAGATAACAATGAGAAGCAGTCACGCCTGAAGCATGTATTGTGACAGTTAAAACAGAGGTTGGAGACAGAGAGTTGGTTCTTGTGCAGAGCTTAGTGCAGCTAATTGTAGACTCACCAAAGTTGTGTGGAGACATTATTAGAGGAGACTCTGTGTGGAGACATTATTAGAGGAGACTCTGTGTGGATAGTATGAAGAGTTGTAAAGACTCCATGAGAAGACTGGTTTCCATTGGTTGTCATTTATGCTATAGCATGGAGACTATAGTGAAGCTCTCAACTGACAGAATCCAGCAAAGAAGATTCTTGGAGTTGGTGCTCCTATATCCAAGGTTGGCGCCTTGACAGCAGAGGGTTGGAGCCCTTGGGGTTGGTGCCTCAGAAGTTGGAAGGATTGGTGTCCTTGGCATTGGTGCTCCTCTATCCAAGGTTGGTGCCTTGACAGTAGAGGGTTGGAGCCCTTGAGATTGGTGCCTCAGAACTGGAAGGATTAGTATCCTGGGAATTGGTGCTCCCAAGTCCAAGGTTGGTGCCTTGACAAAACAGAGTTGGTGCTCTGGAGGTTCGAGCCTCACAAAAGTCCAAGTTGGTGCTTGGCAACAGATTGGAAGCTAGAACCACACACACACACACACATATATATAGATATATTGTATCTATTTTATTGCAAAGATTATATTAATAAGAGAATTTATTCTTGTTGTTAATTTTGTGTTCTAAATATATATGTTTTATCTAGTAAAAATAACAATTGAAAAGAGATATTGATTCACCCCCCCCTCAGTATTTCCAACATACCTAAGGAACTTCTATATGTCTTCTTGGATGTCTGGAAAATTCACAATCTAAAAAGTCCCAAAAAGAAGTTACAGCAAAAATTCCAAGAGAACCTGTTTCAAATTGATTTCAATATTATTCAAAAATTAGAACTCCCACAAGGCATATCTATAAAAGTATAGTGAATCAATGTCCAAATATTTTACCATTGGCACTGTTACCCACCAAAATGGATAACCCTATAGGGGAAAAAAATTATCCTCTTCCTAAAATATAGTCGGTTAGCCATGCAACCAATAACCCCTCGTAACCAGCTCTAGCTGATGATATTTTGTATATCTCTTCCACTTGCATCAACCATTTGCTTCTCACCCATTTGGCATGAGCACATGGACGAAGGTGGGTTTCCTCTCAAAACAAACTTTGATAATTTTGTAATCAGGTATTTATGCTTGTTTGTTTTGGGGAATTTTTTATATGGAATGTGGGATGATATGGAAGAAGGATGAGCTTTGACTATGATCTTGTTCTCTCTCCTTAAATGGGGGGTTCATCTTCGATCCTAATCCAATGGGACCTCCCTTAATGGCCCAATGGGTATAGGAGGGGCACTACTTGGGAAGCCCTGATTGAGATAGTGTAGTTCTATTTGTCCATATGTCATACTTAAAGTTTTCCATTTCACATTACAAGCCGGTATCTCACCTCCATTCTTCTAGTTTAACTGACCATTGGTTCCTTGGGATTTTCACTGATATGTCCATGTACTTAGGTAGGGCCCGGAAACTTTTCCCTAGGTGGTTGATGCAACTAAAAGAAACAGAAGGAGCATATAATGGCCACAGAAAAATTAAAAGAAAGAATATCAAAATGCAAAAGATGGCCAAGGACATAAGAATTAGCACATGGGAAAAATCATAGCATGAGCTCTACCTCACTCATATGGCCATCACATGATTCTTGAGCATATATTGCTCCATTACATCAAAGGAAGGAACCCTTGCATGTCCCAACCCTAATGAGCAGTGAAAAGACTCATTATTAAGGGGTAATACAACTACCATATCATTCAAAGCAAGATCCAACCCTTGAGCTATGAGAAATAATACAAAGAAAAATCAAGAAGTAAAAGGCGCATGAGAGGGGTGGAAAAATAACAACCAACTCGGTAACTCATGCATACACAAGTGCTCCTTGCTCACATCTATACACTCGAGATGTGTGTCAGGCCAGGCAGTAACTCCTCAAAGCAAAATTAATTTGTATATTTGATTCCTTCAGGTTGGTCTTCATTATATACATGAAGGAGAGACTATTCACTTCATCTCCCAATGACTATTCATATTACTAATTATTTATTTAAATTATATTCACCCAATCCTGATGAGTATGTGTCAACATTCCCCCCCTTAATTTGAAGGGATGTTGGTGAGTCCAAGCATCATTCTGAATTGTTCAAGCTTTTCTCTTCCAAGTGCTTTGGTGAAGATGTTTGCCATTTGCTCATTAGTGGAACAATGACTAAGATGGATTGTTTTGGCCTCAACATGATGTCAAATCAGATGATATTTAGTATTTATGTGCTTCGTTTGATCATGGAACTTTGGGTTCTTGGCCAACTTTATTGTAGAGGTATTGCTAATCATGAGTGGAGTTGATTGTACTTGTTTTACCTGTAAATCTTCAAGAATTTTCCTGAGCCACATAATTTCTTTTGTTGCTTCAGCTGCTGCTATGTATTCTGCTTCTGTTGTGGAATCTATTGGAACTGATTGTTTGTGTGATCTCCAGGAGACAGCTCCTGATCTAAGACTCATATCATATCCTGAAGTAGATACCCCAGTTTCTTTGTCTCCATCGAAGTCTGAATCAGAGTATCCAATCAAGTTGAAGTCGTCCACCTATGTGTACTTGATTCCAAAGTCTTGAGTTCCCTTCAAGTACCTTAGAACTCTTTTTGCAGCAGACCAATGTCCCTCACAAGGCTTTTGCATAAACTTGGAGAGGATTCCAACAACAAACGAAATGTCTGATCTGCTAGTAGTTAGGTAGTTGAGACTTCCTACAAGCTGTCGATACTTTGTTGCAACCTCAAATTCTTTTCCTTCAATAGGTGTGAGCTTTAAGTTTTGTTCCATTCGAGTAGTAAGAGGATTGCATTCTGTCATGCCAAACCTGTTCAACAGATCTCCAATGTACTTCTTTTGAGAAATAAATATGGACTTCGGATGTTGGGTTACTTCAATACCAAGATAGTAATGAACATAGCCTAAATCAGTCTTTTCAAAACTTTTCCCCAATTCCTTTTTTATGGACGCAATGTAGCTTTCATTGTTCCATGTCATCAAAAGATCATCTACATATACCACAAGATATACAACTGTTTGCCAACTTTCTTGACAAATAAAGTTACATCATCAAGATCGTAATGTTTGAAATTGAGTTTCAGAAGATGTTTAGTTAGTTTTTCATACCAGGCTCGTGGTGCTTGTTTGAGGCCATACGAGGACTTCACAAGTTTGCTTACTTTATGTTCATGTCCTTTCACAACAAATCCTTCATGCTCGGACATAAAAACATTCTCTTTTAGATGTCCATTCAAGAAAGCAGTTTTTACATTTATTTGATGGACTTTCCAACCGTTTTGAGTTGCTAGGGAAAAGAGTGTCCAGATGGTAGCCCATTTTGCTGTGGGGGCAAAAGTCTCCTCATAATCAACCCCTTATTTTTGTGCAAAACCTTTTGCCACAAGCCTAGCTTTGTTCTTGTCAACTTTATACTTGTTCTTGTAGACCCACTTGCAGCCAATTGGTTTGGTTCCTAATGGAGGATCAACCAGCTTCCAAGTGCCATTCTTTATGAGGGCATCATACTCCTTTTGCATCGCTTCTTTCCATTCATCATGAGAAGCAGCTTCTTTGAAGGAAGTTGGTTCAAAATCTATAGAGAAGTTCAATTCACAATCATAAGAAACATCAATATCAACAGGTGAATTAGAGTCATCTACATCACCTCCATTTTGCCGGTTTGAATTTCTAGTTCTTATCTTTCCAACCTCATTAGGATGAACACTTTCAAGTGTCTTTGTCAACCATTTGGGGGACCTTTCTCAGATGGTCCAGGCTTCTCCGCTGATTGAGTTGGGACTAAATCAAGGTTGAGTCTCCCAATTCTATCAATCACATCACTTAAAGCATCATCTGTTGATGAAGTTTCATGCAGGGGGGAGTGTTCTTCAGAAGAAGATTCCACATGTTGATCTAGTATAGGAATCCCCCCTTCAAGATGTGGAATCTGATTATCAAATTCTTGAAATGATTTTGCATTTGCGAATCTATCCAAGCGATCAAGTTGCCGCTCAACAACATTGTCAGTTTTGGATGATTCAAGAAAAATTACATCTCTAGATATAACAAACTTTTTAATTACTTCATCATAGAGACGATATGATTTGGAGGTGTTTGAATACCCCAGGAAGATACACTTACGACTTCTAGCACCAAGTTTTTTTCTATGTACCTTTGGTATCAAAGCATAACAGGTGGAACCAAAGACCCTGAGATGCTTTACCGAAGGAACATGTCCATACCACATTTCATATGGAGTCTTGTTTCTGATAGCATTAGATAGACATCTATTCTTTATATATGCAGCACATAGAACAACATCAGCCCAAAACATTATCTTTACATTTTTGAAGAAAAACTTGAATCGTACCATATTTAAGATTGTCCTATTCATTCTTTCAGCTACAACATTCTGTTGGGGATTATAAGGCACATTTGTTTGATGTTTGATCCCATGTTGGCAAAGATAGTTTTAAAATTATTTTGATGTGTATTCTTTTCCATTATCAGCGCGAATAAACCCAATATGAGATTGTGCATCATTTTCAATCCATTTATGAAAGTTCTTGAATGTTTTAAAAGCATCAGATTTGTTCTTCAATAAATAAACCCAACACATTCTGGTGTAGTCATCAATAAATGTCATCATATATTTATTTACATTTGTAGAATGAACATGCATTGGACTACATAAATCTGAATGAATGAGTTCAAGTTTTCTATGTGCTCTTGAATGTGAATCATGAAAAGAGTGTTTGCTATGCTTTCCTAGAATGCAAACATCACATTGATTAAGTTCCCTAGGAATTGTAGGCAAACCAGCAACACCATTTTTCTTCAACAAGCGGAGGCTGTCATAGTTCAAATGTCCAAATCTAGCATGCCATAATAAACTTGATGGAAGTGTACCTTCTTCGTAATGAGAATTGTATGAGAAATGTTGTGCACGAGCAGAGGTTCATTGTAGCTTGAGAAGTCTTTCTTCTTCTATTCCCCTCATGACAAGTGAGTGGTTAAATGCTTTTCTTACCTCAAGCTTTCCATCAAACATATGAATGGAGTGACAACAAGTTTCTCTTGAGCTATGGAAGATATAGAACATGATGCAGAAGAAAGTCTGGAAGACCAGGCAGTTTAAGCCTGATTGTGCCAAGCCCCGATGGCTTGATTTTTGATTGGTCTACAAAGTATACTGCTCCATCAACATTGTCAGTAAATTCTTCAAAAAATCTTTTCTATGAGTCATGTGGCAATTTGTTCCTAAATCAAGCAAGCATTCATTTTTCCAAGAAGCAAGTGAAGCATTAAATAAATCTTCATTTACTCCAATATTACATTGTGCCACAACATAGTGAGCGGATTCAGGTGCTTTACCTTTGTCTGTATCATCAGTTTTACCTTTCTGTTGGTTTCTTTGCTGCTCAATTTTGTCCCATGGTAACTTGCATGTAGAGGCATCATGTGATCCATTTCTTTTGCAGCGTATGCAGTGTAAATCTGCCTTTTCTCCTTGAGAGTGTTTCCCCCCCTGCCTCTAAAATATCCTCCTCTTCCTCTTCGACCACCTCTTCCTCTTGAAGAATCTTGAGCAGGATGCTTTTCTTTATGAGCAAGGCACACAACCTCTTTAAAAGATTCAGGGGTTGTCTTCTTTCCAAAATCTTTCTCTCTTTCAGCAAACTTTTTCACAAGAGAGTCAAAGGTGATATCTTTGAGATTTCCATTTGCTTGCAATGACTCAAGATAATTGGAGTAGGTAGGATAAAGTGCCTTGAGAAATGCGATAAGAGGAATATCCAATTCAACCTTAGTGGATTTGATATCATGCATTATAGATTTTACTTCGGATGCAAGAGCAAGAGGATCATTATTTTGCAATTCAAGAGTGAAGAGTTTAATCATGAGTTGAATAACTTCAAGTGTAGAATGTGAGTCATAGATTTCTCTCAGCTTTTGTAAGGCTTCAAAAGCAGTTGAAAATGGAGAAATATGGCAACGCATCTCTTCATTTACAAATGTTGCGATTAATGCATAAGCTTTGTTGTTTTTGTTTTCCCAAATGGCGAGCTCTTTGTCTGAGGTAGGTTGTTCTGGCTCTTTGTCTCTGTCTCCAACAAACACTCCTTTCCACAACCCATTGAAAATGAGGGTGTGTTTTGTCATCCGGGACCATTGAGGATAGTTCTCTTTGCCAGTGAGAACTATTCCCACAATAGATATGATTGAATGCATTGTAAAATCTTGTACTATAAAAAAAATTGCGTATTGTAAAAAATATACTTCTGCTGCCAATATATAAAATATTTTCACTTTTGGTGTTAAAGAAAAACTGCACTATAATGGTAATATTCTGAAAAAATGCAATTTTGTTAGCAATATGACAAAGGTGTTGCTGCAAAATTATTAGTTGCAGAGCAAGAAGTGATCCATCGCACTCAGAGTGGCGTGCAAGTGGAACACGCACTTAAATACGCACCACACCAACATCCTGAAATCTTATGTTGAAATCCAAATAATTTTAAAGTAACCATGCGTTCAAGATACATTCAACGCATGGCATTTAACAACGTTCAAGATACCATACAAATGCGTAGAAGCACCTGCGTTCAAGATACCAAAACAACTTTCAAGATACATTCAACGTTATATGCCAAAAAAACTTCAGCGTTCAAGATACATAGCCCAACAACATTTAGGATACATTCAACATTATATGCCAAAAAAACTTCAATGTTCAAGATACTTTCAACGTTACCAACAGTGTTCAGGATACATTCAATGTTATATGCCAAAAAACTTTAGCGTTCAAGATACATTCAACGCATACAATGACAACAGCGTTAATATAATGTAGCGTGAATACAATGCTAGCATAAATACCAGCATTATAGTGCCAACGTTATAGTACCAGTTCTCTCTAGCGTGGTCCGGAGGGGAGGCTCTACCAGAAACCCCAAGGCTATTATTTCGAATCCTCATACAAAGGATCCATGGCTCATATCAAGTAGACAGCTCGAATCAAGCAGGCAGCTCGCCACCAAGGCTGCTCGCAAGTCTACAGCCACACCATTCACACAGTAAACTTTCGCAGTAGCACGACCTTAAGGCATCCAGTGATTCAGAAGATTTTCAGGTCTGAGGCTGTCAGGTCTGAGGATTCAGAATTAATTATGGTAGACAAAGCGCACAAGGGCAGCGGACAGAGAGCGCAGTAGGCAGAAGGGAGTTATAACTATTTTTGGGAGTTGGCTCTGATAGTATGTCAGGCCAGGGAGTAACTCCTCAAAGCAAAATTGATTCGTATATTTTATTCCTTCAAGTCGGTCTTTATTATATACATGAGGGAGAGACTATTCACTTCATCTCCCGATGACTGTTCATATTACTTATTATTTATTTACATTATATTCACCCAATCCTGATGATTAGGTGTCAACAATGTGGATACCCCCATCCGTCACTCCCTTTGACTGTGGCACTTGTCCATGAAGTCTTGTCCCCTCTATTACCATCATTGTTATTCACTACCACCTATATATATATAGAGGTGGATTGAGAAAATGTTACTTCCCCTTAGGGGCTAGAAACACCTAATAGGGTTTCCCTTTAGCCACTCCTACCTAGGGAGAAAACACCATTACGAGTTCAAGACCTTGATTTTGGAAGGGGATCCTTATATGAAGTATTGCATAGCTCATGACACTCAAACTTCGTTTACTTAGATGCAATAATGATTTTTTTCCCTAATGACTAGTTTCTTTCACTAGAATTTTTGTTGTGATTGTCAAGTGCATTAGTAGCCCGTCTCTTGGTCACCTTTCCACAGTGTTGGTTGTGTGTTATATTCTTTCCACGAATTTTTTTTTTGGGCCCTATATTAGGTGGGCAGACCTACCTATGGTTTTGTGAACAGGTTTTGCACATGGTTTTGGGCATGATGGTTTTTTGCCCATGGTATCTTGTAGATCTGGTCAAGGGAACTACTGTTATGTTCTAATCTTGGGTTAATGGATTGGAGTTTATGAATGCTTCAGCATGTATATATGTGTTGTAACATTGAAAGGAAAATAATTAAAAATCAATCTGGTAGTCCCAATTTTGGGATCCATGGGAAAATCTCTATGTATTTGTTTTGTATTTCTCGCCATTTTATATTTTCTGTTTTTTAAGAATTCATTTGCAAGTAATTTATGTACAGGGTTAAAACCTACATTTGGTATCACACTTGTTTCGGCTTCAAGGGGACACCTTTTCTACTAAGGGTTTGTTTGTTTGTTTGTTTGTTTGTTTTTCTTTTTTAACTTTTTTGGCCTTGTGGTAGACCCTGTTTAGTGGGAGATTTGTGGGATCAATTCTTGCAGTGAAAGAAGATGACGAGCAGTGGAAAGATAGAGATCGAGAAATTTAATGGTCATAGTTTTGAGTTGTGGAAACTCAAGATGGAGGATCTGCTGGTGGATAAAGATCAGTGGATCGCAGTAAATCCGGGTAATAAACCAATGACAACGTTAGATGAAGACTAGGCGAAGTTGGATAGAAAAGTAAAGAGCGAAATATTCTTGCGCATCTCAGATTCAATATTTTTGAATGTATCAGGGGAAGCTACGATGAAGGCTTTATGGGAAAAGTTAGAGACTTTGTACCATTCTAAGTCTCTAGCGAATAAACTGTTCCTATGGAAAAAGTTGTATAACCTGAGGATGAAGGATGGAGGCTCAATGACAGAGCATATGAACGTCTTTAATATTGTGGTAAGTCAGTTGTTATCTATTGATATTAAAATCTCATATGAAGTTAAGTGCATTAGTTTGTTGTGTTCTCTACTAGATTTGTGGGATCGTCTGGTTGTTGCAATAGGTAGCAATACAAATACCTTGAAGTTTGATGAAATAGTCCCATCCTTGTTGTCATAAGAGATGAGACAGAAAGATATGGAAAGTTAGAATGGAGATGTCTTGTCTGTACAAGGATGGTCCCAAAAAAAAAAACAAAAAACAAAAAGATAAAAAAAAAAAAACAAAAACAAAAAACAAAAACAAAAAACAAAAAAACAAAAATAATTCCTCAAGTGTGAGATCTAAATCTCATGGAAAACATGTAAAGGTGTGCTAGAAATGCATAAAGGAAGGGCACTTCAAAAGGGACTGTAGTTCTAATGCTCTCGAGAAAGGAAAGATATATAATGATGTTCCTTCTGCAGAGGATAAAACCACCTCAGATGAAGGTGAGGATGTGTACTTGGCTTCTTCTTCAAGTATAAATGTAGATCATGCGGCATGGTTGATTGACTCAGGTGCATCCTTTCACTTCATTCCCCATAGGGAGAGGTTCTGCGAGTATGAGAAATATGATGGTGGTGATGTCTTCTTAGGGGATGACAGGAAGGCTAAAATCATCGGACACAGAACATTCAAGCTGAAGTATCAAGGTGGAAGGATTAGAACACTTATGGGCATTCTGCATATTCCTGCATTAGCCAGAAATTTGATTTCTGTAAGCAAGATGGATGATGCAGGTGTAAAAATAGTGTTCGAGAAAGATACCTGCAAAATGGTTCAGGGAGCACTGGTATTGATGCGAGGATTTTGGATTGGAACTATGTACAAGCTTTTGGGTAGTATTGTTATTGATGGGTGCAACAGTTCTATGGTTCCTGAAAGTTGAGCAAAATATCTAGTGGTATCTGGAGAAAAGACCATGCTATGGCATTAAAGGCTTGGACATATTAGAGAGAAGGGCCTTTGAATACTTCATGGTAATGGTATGGTAGAAGGTATGTCTAATTTCTCTCTGGATTTTGATTTTTGTGTATAATATGTATATGGGAATCAGAATCAGGCGAGTTTCCCCTCTAGTGCTAAGAGGGCAAAAGGGATATTAGAGCTGTGCACAGTGATGTGTTTGGACCTATGTCGATTCCATCATTGGGTAAGTCTGTGTACTATGTATCATTTATAGATGATTTCTCAAGGAATACATGGCTATATTTCCTCAAGAAGAAATCTAAAGTTTTTGACAGGTTTAAAGAATTTAAGGCTCTGGTGAAAAACTAGACAGAGAATAAGATAAGGTGTTTAGGACAGATAATGGTGGAGATTTCTACAAGAAGGAATTTGAAGAGTTATGTAAGAAGTGTGGTATAGCATGACAGAAGACTACTCCATACACACCTCAGCAAAATGGAGTTGCAAGAAGAATGAAAAGGACATTAATGGAAAACGCAAGAAGCATACTCAGTGACATCGGGTTAGGATAGGAATTGTGGTCAGAGGAGGTGGAGATTGCATGTTACCTAGTTAATAGATCACCTTCACCAATGTTGGAGGATAAGTCTCCACATGAGGTATGGACTAGTAAGAAACCCTCTCTTTCACATCCGAGCATATTTGGGTATGATGCATATGTACATGTTCCAAAGGAGAAAAGAATCAATTTGGATAGTGAATATGAAAGATGCATATTTATTGGGTATAAGGATGGTTTAAAAGCTTATAAGCTTTGGAACCCATAAACAAGGAAGGTTTTATACAGTCGAGATGTGGTGTTTAGATAGATGAAAGATATTATTAAACATGAATTCCTACCAAAGGAACATGAGAAGATACAGTTTTAGGTAAAGGAGGAAGAATCAAACTCTACTGCAGAACAGGAATCGGAAGATGAAGAGCCACAAACTCCAGCTATGAGAAGATTAGTTTGAGAAAGAGGGCAACCATAAAGGTATAATCCATATTCTTTCTGTTCAAATTTTGCTTTATCTATTACTGATGATGAATGTTACGGAGCTAGTAGATTCAGAGGATGAAAAACTATGGAAAGTGGCCATGGTTGACGAAATGGCATCTTTGGAAAGAAATGAGGCTTGAGATCTGGTGGAGTTGTCAGCTACAAGGAAAGCCATTGGAAGAAAATGGGTGTTTAAGAAGAATATGAATGCAAAAGGCAAGGTGGAGAAATATAAACCTCGGTTGGTAGCAAAAGGTTATTCCCAGGTGTCGAGAGTTGATTTTGGTGATATTTTTTATCCTATTGCTAAGGTAGCTTCTATTATTTCACTTTTATCTGTTGTTGCTGCTTTTGATTTTGAGGTAGAATAGATGGATGTGAAAACAACATTTCTGCACGGGGATCTAGAAGAAAGATCTACATGAAGCAATCTGAAGGCTTTGCGGTGAAGGGTAAGAAAGAACCGGTATATGGGTTAAGAAAGTCTTTGTATGAGTTAAAATAGTCACCAAGGATATGGTATCAAAAATTTGATACATATATATGGGGACTTGGCTTCACCAGAAGAAAAAAGGATCAATGTGTATATTTTAAATTAACTAGTGATCGTGTTATTTATCTAGTATTATATGTGGATGATATGTTGTTGATTGGAAATGACAAAGAAATTATCCAGGATTTGAAGACACAATTGTCCTCCAAATTTGACATGAAGGATCTTTGTGCTGCAAACTACATTATGGGCATGGCATTTAAACAAGTCCGGGAAAAGAGGAAGATCTGGTTAAACTAGAGGAAGTACGTCAAGACAATATTGCAGAGGTTTAATATATAGGATAGTAAACTGGTGAAGGTTCCTATTTTTGTAAGTGTAAAGTTATATGCTAAACAATGTCCCAAGACACAAGAAGAGGAAGAGGTCATGTCCCGTTTTCCATATGTAAGTGCAGTTAGTAGCCTGATGTATGCAATGGTATGTACTAGACCAGACCTTGCACATGCAATGGAAGTATTGAGTAGGTTTATGTAAAAACCAGGGAAGGAGCATTAGACAACAGTGAAGCAAGTTTTCAGTTATTTGTGTGACACTAGTGATTATGGTCTATGCTACAAAGGAAGACCAGGATTCGACAGAGTTTTGGACATCCATGGCTTTGTTGATGTAGGTTGTGCTAGATATTTAGACCAGAGAAGATCTACAAGTGGGTATGTGTTTGACCTATTTGGAGGTGTAATTAGTTGGATGAGGAAGAGATAGTCTGTAGTGGCAATTTCAACTACAGAGGTAGAATACATGGCAGCCACTCATGCAAGCAAGGAAGCAGTTTGGTTGCAGAGATCGTGTTCAAGTATAGGGTTATTACAGTGAGCTATAGGGATAGACTGTGACATCTAAAGTGAAATTTTCTTGGCAAAGAACATTTATTATCATTCAAACAGAAAGCACATTGATGTTCAGCTTTAATTTTTGAGGGATATGGTTGAGAAGAAAAAGGTGTTGCTTGTAAAGGTGGAGACTTTGAAGAATGTTGCAAATGTGTTGATGAATTTTGTGAGCACTAAGAAGTTTTCTTGGTGTAGATAAACAATGGGTGTTGCAGGGCTAGACCAATGACTAAGCTCTCCTGTGACCCCCTGTGTGGAAAGAAAACAACAAGTGGGAGAATGTTGGGTGTGTGTTATATTATTTCCACATTTTTTTTAGACCCTATGTTAGGTGGGCAAAACTACATATGGATTTGTGCATGGGTTTTGCACATGGTTTTGGGCATGATGATTTTATGCCCATGGTATCATGTAGATCCAGTCAAGAGAATTACGGTTATGTTGTAATCTAGTGTTAATGGATTGGGGTTTATGAATGCTTCAACATGCATATATATGTGTTGTAACATTGAAAGGAAAATAATGAAAAATCAATCTGGTATCTCTGTTTTGGGATCCAAGGGAAAATCTCTGTGTATTTGTTTTGTGTTTTTGTTAGGTCCCTATACTACTAGTGTAACCCCTTATTATTATTAGTGCAACCCCCTTATTATTTTATTGTGCCCCATAGAAGCCCAGTATTGTTATTGTTGTACCCTTACATTATTATTGTTATGTCAGCTCTGATTACATTATGACCACTTAGACTCCTATATATAGAAAGGAGGTCTTGCCATTTGTATCATCCAAGAATTGTTCATTTGTGTAATGTAAAGGAGGTTTTCCCCTCGAAGAGGCTGATTTCTAAGTCGTTGATCTATCTTTTTGTGAGTTGGTTCCATAACATTTGGTATCATAGCTTTGGATTCTAGGGTTTCTCTACTCCAAACAAGTCTTCGTGAAATTTTCACTATAACTTCTTCTCCTTTTCTTTTCTTTTTTTCGACATTTCATAAGATTAAAAAAAAAAACCATTTGAGATGAAATCGTTCTGAACCTCGGGTTAGAAATTTATATCTTTTCTCTCTATATTTGCAGAGATATGATCTCAGGAAGTTAGGGTTTTTGCAAGCTCCAAAATTCAATCTCAAACAGGACATCGTGGAATTTTCGCTATAATTTCTTTTCTACAAAGGCTCTGACTCTGAAATTAGAACCCATTTGAGCTGAAATCATGGTGAAGCTTGGGCCTAGATTTTAGATCTTGTTTCGCAATATTTTCAGAGATACAGTCCTACACATTTAGGATTTCTACAGGCTCCCGAATTAAATCCCAAATAGGTGACCTGGGGAAATCATCATAACTTTCTCTTTGAGCATCAAATTGAAATTTTGTAAGAGGCTACAAAAATAGGATCGACTGTACTTTTCCGTGTATTGTTTTCAGATCCGAAGATTGAAACAGTAACACGTGGCACTTCGTAAAAGTTCGCTCTAATGAAAAAGTATATAAGCAAGTCATCTTGGGAGATTGGGCATAACTCTTTCTTGGAGAATCCAATTTTGATGAAACTGGTGGCATTGGAAAGAGGACGCAGAGGGCTACTTTAGGTTGCAATTTCAAACCTTGGAGATCCAAAATTATACAGTTACAGTCATTTCAAGATTGAGCTCCTAAAATTAAGAAAAGGCGATATGAGGAAGTTTGATGGCAAGGATCCAGTAAATTGGGTACTATAGATGGAACAATATTTTGATCTACATAATGTACGAATATTACAAAAAGTGCATATTGCATCTTTATATTTAGAATCGAATCAATTTTTATGGTATAAAGGTCTTTTTTCTCGTAAACTACTTGTCACTTGGTCAATTTTCACGGAGGAAATGATAGCACGTTATGAGGATACAAAGAGCAACACCTTCTTTAGTCAATTGATAAATCTCAAACAAAATGGTTCAATGATAGAGCCCATTGAGGACTTCCAAAATTTGAATATAAGGGTAAATGATATTCCAGAAGCAAAGTATTGATGTCTTCATTGGGACTTTAAAGGATAACATTCAACATGAGGTTCATCTTTGGGAATCTGATTCATTGGAGAAGGCATTTGGGTTGGCAAGAAAAATAGAAAGCGTAATTATGGAAATAAGGCATCCTACCACTCACAACTATAAATGTGGAAGTGTTTTTTCTCCTAGCTTTCCACAACCTACAAGGTTTATGATGAGCCCTAGAAATGTAACTATATGGGATCATTTTGCTTATTGTTTCCATTTAATCCACCATTCTCCATAGTTTTGGGCATGTTTTTTTAATATATTTATGTCAATTGAGTGAATGGGGATAGTCACTTTGCCACGAAGTCTAATGGGTGTTTATTGCAGACTTTTGGACATTTTTGGACTAAGACCGGGAATTTATGAGCAGATTGGTAGCCAAATTCGAAGAAATAGGGCTGAGGACCTATAGGAGGGATGTCTCTTGCATTAAATAACCCCTTCCTCGAGTTCTCCATCAATAGCTCGAAGTACAACAACCAAAAATGATGATTTCAAGGGGCAGCCAAGCAGGTCTAGTGAAGTTGTTGTTATCTGCAGTTTTGGCAGCTGAGTTCCTAAAGTTTAGGAAGACTATTGGGAGTCCTCACTTGTATAAATAAGAAGGCCTCAGGCCTTAGTAGGTTAGCTATTGAACATTCTATTTTTGCACTTTAGTGCAGCCCTGCATTCAGCTCATTTTCAAGCTCTTTCTGTAGACAATTTTGGGATGTGACTATTATTTTTTGATCAATGAATATGAATCCAGCCTTGAACCAGCACTGATCTTTCTAAGGGGGTTGTAGCTCTTGGGGTTGGGCCCACAAAAAGGGCTACCAAGCAGACCTTGATCTCCTTTCTCCCTCCTTGGGACCATGAATTGAGACCAAGGCACTCTTGCTGCCACCAAAACATTGTTTTTGCTTTCCATGCAATTGTTAGTGTGTGATTTCGAGTTGGAGAAGTAGATATCAGTTGTATTTACATGCTTAGATTTTTCCTTGTTCAGTTTTCATAGCTTTCTTGCTAACTTCCTATCCATAAAGTTTTGTTCAACACTTTTCTGGTTTTTAGGGCATCATTAGGTTAAAATAGGTAAAACTTTGTTTTTTAGTTCTCCTTGAATCAATTTTTAGAAGCAGGTGTGCAGCTCACTTGAATACCATTACAGTTTATCATCCTTTCATCACCCAACCTGCTCCAGTCCATTTCTCAAGGTTTTCCCCACTCATTCGCCATACTTTCCCAAACTGCCTTAATTTCTACATTCTTGTGCAAAATCGCTTTCTTATCCTTTGAACCAATCCAACCATCTCCTTCATGTTTGATCTTCATTGATAGAGTCCTAGACCCTCTAACACCCTCATCCAACCTCCATTTCCTTTTTCCCACCATTTTTCCACCTCCAAACCTTCAAAAATCACTTTCAACCTCTTCCTGTAGAATTGTAGAATTTCTTGTAGATCCCCTATAGACTTCCTGTAGAAGTTCATGCGAGCGGTTTTTCGAAATCTGATCGTAATGGAAATCTCCAGAAGGGTACTGGGGACTTCTTAGGACCTCTCCACACCTTCCTCATCATCTACAATAGCCAACTCCATCTCCCTTCGCCACCAAACCTCTGCACAGTCACAAATAGTTAAAACACAAGCATAATAATTCTGCATAACATTGCTCAGAAGTACAAAAAGATGGGTCTTCCACATTTTCCTTTAGAAGTAGCTTAAGCACATGCATTTTACCTTGACAGTAGTCCATGGCATCCATTTCAGTAGTTTCAACTCTTTTTCTGGCAAAAGTACCGTTAGTGGGTAAAACTAAGATTTGCTAGGGTTTGCATTTGCTTTTAGTTTTCATCTTCTTTCTACAAGTAGAATAGCCTTCTTTGAGTTAGCTTTATTCTATTAAATCTAAAAGCTTCTTCTGAGAACTTATAGAAGTTGGCTTAAGCTCCTACCGAACTTGTGCCAGCTGATCAAGTGACACCCTGCAGTGAGAGCTAGTACTTGTGCATACAGCATCGTCGCTTCCAAATTTGTTATGAACTACCGGGTTGATAAAAGTAAAGAAGGGAGCCCTAGGAGTTGCACCATTATTGCTGCAATACTAGAGCTCACCACTTCTTTTTGGCATCGTTGCCGAGGAAGCATCAAAGTATTTGTGATTACTGCTTCTCTTCTATTTTCTACTACAACATTCTGCTAAGTAGTTTATTTCAGCAAGAGTAGAGTAGTTGTTTCATTTTCATTCTGCAATTTCATTTCTGCAAAAGTAAATTAGACATTTCCTGCTTTCATTTCAATTCTGCAGTTTCATTTTAGCAAGCATAGATTAGACATTACCTTCTTTCATTTCAATTCTGCAATTTCATTTCAGCAAGCGTAGATTAGACATTTCTTGCTTTCATTTCAATTCCGCAATTTCATTTCAGCAAGCATAAATTAGTCATTTCCTGCTTTCCTTTCAATTCTGCAATTTCATTTCAGCAAAAGTAGATTAGATATCTCCTGCTTTCATTTCAGTTCTGCAATTTTCATTTCAACAAGGTTTATTTTAGGTAGCTGCAATCTGTTGTTCAATCCATTCTAAGTTCTTACAGTTACAAGAAGAAAAGAAACACAAAAATCCAAAAAAGAGATTCTCTTTCATGCCTTGTAGGAACAGAGACAATTTAGGAAAATTCCTATCCAACACCCCCAACACATCACTAAGTCACCCTTCTCTCTTCTTTGGTGGTAGTGATCTAGAAGAACCTATAGGTTAACCTCCATAGATATACGAAGATCATATAACAAAAGAAGAGAAAGAAAACATTCCTCTTGAGACCATGGCTGAAAACAAAAACGGTAGAGGACATGGAGAGAGAATAGAAGGCACCTTTCCCCTCTGAGAGACCAATGGGGACACAAAGATGAAAAACATAAGTCCCTCAACCTTACCTCACTTCCATGGATTGACTACTAAAGACCCTGATACCTTCTTGTTTGAGTTTGTTGTCCTTTGTCGAACCTATGACTATGCAGAAGACAAGCAAAAGTTAAAACTCTTTGCCTCTACCCTCAAGGATGCAGCACTACGTTGGTTCATGGGGTTACCTGGAAATAGTATCACAACTTGGGCTCAGGTGTAGCAAGCCTTTAACAACAAACATCGGGATTACTGTAGGTCAAAGGAAACAAAGGAAGAAATATTTCAGATGACCATGGGAAGTGATGAATCTTTAGAAGATTATGAAGCAAGGTTTCAACTCAGTTATAAAAGGGTCAGGTGCACACTTGACCCCGAACCTTTGCAGTTGGTTCTGCTCCGAGGAGTCCCTAAAGACCTTCTAGATACCCTCCATTTGCTGGGTGGGCGAGACATCTACAAGCTATCTTATGATGACATAAAGACTATGTTTAGAAACCATTCTAGGGAAGCCAGAAAAAGAGGTAGGGGAAGTCAACTTTTAGCCAGTGCCCCCTTATCCAAAAACGAATTTGCAAATCAGATGGAATATTTCAAAAGCGAGATGAGACAGACCATTGCCATGCAAATGGATACCTTGCAAATCCAAAAGAAGCAAGAGGAAGCTGAGAGGGCTTTGGCCATCTTTTATCCCAAATGCACTAGAAAGCATCCTAGAAACGAATGTCCATTGCACTCCATAGAAGTGTGTTTTGTCTGTGAAGAGGACCATCCTACCAATCAGTGTCCGTCCTTACCTGGATTTAAAGCTATGTACTAAGGGGCTGAAGGAGCCACTAAACCACTCTACTTCATGAACCAAAGGAGGCCACATGGCCCTAGACCTTACTAGCAGGGAATGCAAGGGACATCCTAGACTTATTACAACCCCAATCAATCCACTCACATACCTTCTTGGGGTCCCCCTACTCATCCTTCCTGGTCCACACCCCCTCCTTGGTCGTATCCATCTCAATACCATACTCAATCTGCTGCTCATTCGTTTCATTCTCATGTTCAGCCACAACCTCAGTGGAATGCACCTCATCACGGGTGGAGGCCCTAATACAACTGTCCTCCCGTTCTTTTTCCTGCACCACCTGCTCAACCACAACCATTACCTCGTACTCCTCCAAGACAACCCCAAATACCTACTCAACCGAACCCGAACCCCAATAACAGACAGGCCCAGCAAGTATATACTGGAGAAACAACATGCCCTAACTATGTTGTGGAGATTCAGGAGATCAACCTACAATCTGGGAAGGTCCTCCCAGACAGCCAACCTCCTCCTAAGGAGGATGAAGAAGAGAAACAGGAAAGTGAACCAAAAGTCATTCCACCCTTTCCTGAGAGACTAACTGGAACCACACAACCGACCCCAGAGGAAACTGAACTTCTGGGAGAACTAAAACAGCTATGTGTAAAAATACCCCTTCTCCAAGCTATAAAGGATGTGCCTATATATAACAAGATGATCAAGGAGAAGTGCTTCAAACACCCAAGTAGGCGAAGGAGAGATGCCCCAACTATCAATGTCATAGGACAACTGTCTGATTTGATGTTGGGGCAGGTAATTTGTCTGAAATATCTAGACCCTGGGAGTCCAGTCGTTGATGTCCACATCAATGGCACCATAATCCCCCATACCTTGATTGATCTACGGTCTGCCACTAATGT
Source organism: Pinus taeda (assembly GCA_000404065.3). NCBI lineage: Eukaryota > Viridiplantae > Streptophyta > Pinopsida > Pinales > Pinaceae > Pinus > Pinus taeda. The sequence continues at coordinate 54,948 of APFE030582608.1, read as the reverse complement.
GATGACCAGGGACACTATGCTCAAGCTCAACCTTCAGGATTCCCTAAGAAAGACCTCGATAATACTGCAGTTAGTAGACCGTTCCACCGTGACCCCCAAGGGGATTGTGGAAGATGTCATGGTCTCTATTGATTCCTAGGAGTACCCCGCTGATTTCTTGGTTCTCCAACCAAAGACAAAGCTCATTGGGTATCCTCTCATCTTGGGAAGACCTTGGTTGGCTACTGCAGATGCCTACATCAGTTGCCGAGCTAGGAACATGACAATCAAGAATGGGCATATGTCCAAGCAGCTAGTCCTCTATCCTCCTTCCCAACCTCTATTGTAACATGATTTACCCCTCTAGTTGGAGGAGGAAGATGAGCATGAAGTCTATTCCGCACCACCGTGTACAGTAGAAACTACCATGGGGGTTCCACAAACCGAGGATGATCTTATTGAAAACTTGATCCAGAATCCACCCCCTAGTGGGTTGCCTAGAAGAGATGGTGGAAGAAACCCAAGCTAATCCTTTAGTTGATCTCTGTGTGGCTGATCCGACCTCCCACCGAGTCAAGAATGTGGAATTTGGCCCAGAAAAAACTTTGAAGACCAACTCATCCCTGTCCATCTCTCAGGAGAAATAACTGTGTCACTTATTGAAGAATCACTTGGATGCTTTTGCTTGGAGTTATAAGGAGATGAAGGGAGTCTATCCTTCTATCTGTACTCATCACATTTACATTAAGGAATATTGTAAGCCAGTTAGGCAGCCTCAAAGGAGGATGAATCCAACCCTTAAGGACATTGTCAAAGAAGAACTGCAACAGTTGTTGGATGTAGGATTCATCTACCCCATCTCTGACAGCGAATGGGTTTCTCCTTCGGTGCTAGTGCCAAAGAAAAATGGGAAGTGGAGAATCTGTGTAGATTATCGGGAACTAAACAAGGCCACCAAGAAGGACCATTTCCCTTTGCCTTTCATAAATCAAGTGTTAGATGGCCTGGTAGGGAAGAAGTTTTTCTCTTTCTTAGATGGGTTTAGCAGGTACAATCAGATCCAAATCAGCCTGGAAGACCAAGATAAGACCACTTTCACTTGTCCATGGGGTACCTTTGCCTACTGGGTCCTTCCCTTTGGGTTGTGCAATGCTCCTGCCATTTTCTAGAGAGCAGTACTGAGCATATTTGCTAAGCTGGTTCATGATTTAGTGGAAATTTACATGGATGACTTCACCCCTTATGGTTCCAACTTCCAAGAAGCATTGACTAACCTGAGGAAAGTTTTAGCCAAGTGTATTGAAATGAACCTGTCCCTCAGTCTCGATAAATGTGAATTCCTAATGACTGAAGGGGCCATGCTAGGTCATACAATTTCTCAACAAGGATTACAGGTGGATCCCAACAAGATTGCTATTATCCAAAGGGTCCCACCTCCTTAAAAGGTAAGAGATGTTCGGAGTTTTTTAGGCTTAGCAGGGTATTATAGAATATTCATTAAGGATTTTAGCAAGCTAGCCTCTCCATTGTTTGGTCTTTTGGGGAAGGATGTTGAGTTTATATGGACTGACATCTGTCAGGAGGCTCTAGATGCCTTGGAAGGTAAGTTGGTAACTGCCCCAATCTTGAGAGGTCAAAATTGGGCCCTACCTTTGCACATTCACACAGATGCCTCGAACAAAGCAATCGGAGCAGCCCTAGGACAAGTTGAAGAGAAGCTACCATATGCCATATATTTTGTCAGTAAAAAACTGTCCAAGGCAGAATTAAACTAAACGGTAACCGAAAAAGAGCTCCTAGCTGTAGTCCATTCCCTAAACAAGTTCAGACACTACATCACTTGTTATCAAACATTCGTACACACTAATCATGCTGAAATTAGGTATTTCATGAATAAACCAGATGTAAATGCTCGTATCATTAGATGGTTACTTTTGTTGTAGCAATTTGATTTGACCATTGTTGATAAGCCAAGTAAGGAAAATGTTGTTGTTAATTTTCTGTCTAGACTAGATCTGCTTGCAGGTGAAGAAGGAATGGTGGATGATCAAATGCCAGATGAACACTTATTTTCTATTTCAGTACTCTCTCCATGGTTTGCTGATATAGCAAATTACTTGGTTTCAGCACAGTTTCCACCACACCTGTCCTCAAAAGAGAAGAGCAAGATCGCGAGGAAAAGCATCCCATTCACTTGGATTGGGGGCAACCTGTTCAAACTTGGCCCATATCAGATATTGAGGCGATGTGTCTGGGAAGAGGAAGTCTTTGACATCCTCTTAACCTGTCATGATGGACCTTGTGGGGGCCACTTTGTAGCAAAGAGGACTGCTTTCAAGATTTTGCAGGCGGGTTACTATTGGCCCACTCTTCATCAAGATGTCAGGAGAAACATCAACTAATGTGACCGATGTCAAAGGATGGAGAAACCGACTCCAAGGGATGAGATGCCCCTGCAACCTCAACTGACTTTCGAGCCATTTGAGAAGTGGGGCATGGACTTTGTGGGTCCTATCAACCCTCCTTCAAAACATAAGTCTTACATCATTGTGTGCATGGACTACCTAACAAAGTGGACAGAAACAAAGGCAATCAAAGCAGCAACCGAAGAAAAAATAGCTGAGGTTTTAAGGGAAAATATCTTCTACAAGTTTGGCTACCCAAGAGAGTTAGCTACAGATCAAGGGAGTCAGTTTACCTCCAATTTAGTTGAAGACTTGCTCACACACCACAAGATTAAGCATATAAATTCCACCCCTTATCACCCACAAGCAAATGGACAGGTGGAAGTCACTAACAAAGCTTTAGGAGAGATTTTGACTAAGGTAGTGAGCAACAGCAAAAAAGATTGGGCAGACTGATTAGTTGAGGCCACCTGGGCCTATAACACTACTTGGAAAACCACCACATGTTTCACACCCTATGAGCTGGTCTATGGGAAGAAGGCTTTGTTGTGCATAGAATTTGAATATAACACATTAAGGATGGCAGTTCAGCTAGACCAAGATCTCAGCCATGCACAGAGGGAGAGATTGCTTCAACTAAACGGATTAGATGAATAGAGAATGCAGGCCCTTCCCCACTCAGAGCTAGTCTAGCTTCAAAGAAAAATTTGGCATGATCGACACCTCAAAGAGAAACAACTTCAGCCTGGAGATTGGGTGTTGTTGTATGATTCAAGGTACAAAGATTTCAAGGGCAAGCTGAGAACAAGATGGCTGGGACCATATACAGTAGAAAAATGCAATGACAATGGTTCAGTCCTTATCCAGATCATTGATGAAGAAGCCATCTCCATGCTCGTCAATGGGCATCGATTGAAGATCTACAGGAAGTCCCTTTCCAAGTAGGAGTTCATTGAAAGTCTGCGTAAATCAATGCTGGTAGTGGAGCAGGTCCCTGTCTCCACTCCACCCACACCCTAATAAAAATAAAAAATGAAGAATGGAATAAAAGATCCCTGGGTGAAAACCTCTTGGAGGCGCCCAGGGCAGGCAGTGAGGGTGAAAACCTCCTCGAGGCGCCCTAGCTGTCTCAAAAAAAAAAAAAAGGTAAAAAGAAAAAAACCTAACTTCTTTTGAATAAATTGTAGGTTGCAGGAAGGTCATTGTAGGAGGGTTGCACAAGAGGAAAAGACATGATAAGCTGCATGCACCCTTCACGGTCCATCACCCCATCACTGCTATCATTTCCCAAGTTTTGGTCTCATTTGTTCTGAATTTCCGCATCCTATAGGAAACTCTATGTTTTCTACAGGAGGATCATGTAGAAATTACAGGAAGGCCAAAATCCATTTTAAAAAGAACACGAGGGTTGGAAATTCATCTGGCAGCCCTGTGAACCTCTTTACCACCATCCATCTTCCCATTTCACCATTCCATCCTTGTACACCTACATCTCCACTTGTTTTTGTCCCTGCACAACCACATACATATATTCTATTTGTCATCCTGCAAACACACAACAAAAAGAAAAAATGAAAAATAAAGGCAACAATAGTTTTACTCATCCTACCTGATACCCTCCAGCTGTGATTTCTTCTTAGTCGAGCCCTTCTTCAACAGTTTTAGCCCTACTCACATATTAGATTGAATTTCAAGAGGAGAAGCAACTACAGGATTCCTGTAGCAGCTGATCCCTTTGAAAAACATACTCCAGAGACAGGGTTAGCGCAGCAGGATGTATGAAGAGCAATTTTTGAATGGGAGATCATAGGAAAAACCCAAGGCCGAGCATGCAGAGCGCGAGAAGCAACAACAACAAGGAAACAAAGTTCCAAAATTCGAAATACGCATAACACAACAATGATTGAGCAGGTAAGTGCCTAAACCTATTCCTCGATTGCATGAATAATATTTCAAAACTGCACGAATTGTGGGAATGGTCAATTACGTGGAATCGGTTGCCAGCTAACTGGCCACCCTCGTTTAGTTCACACACCTTCGCAGAATTCAGTTGAGCCACGTCCAAATTCAAACTACTGATTAGATACGCAGGCAGCACGTGCGGCATGTCAACTCGGGAAGAAGGCATTTGAAACTGGTAGTGGTGGCGGTGGATAACAGGAGTCAGGGAGGTGATGGCGGTTAGGCGACATGAGGAACCATAATGACACTGGCATCGGACCAATGGTCTGGATGGGGATAACGTACCCATTTGGCCACCTCATCTCCTCACACTCGGATTACGCCAACAGTTAAGTACAGTTCACTCCAAGCTTCCACCACCCTTTTAGTTCATTTACATGTTACGAAGCTCTTGACTGCAGTGTTCGTCTACCACCTTCAGAGCAGCAAATCAGTCATCCTCCACCAGTTTTCTGCCAGTTTTTTCGAAACCCTCTTGCCTATCGAGCTCTACAGGAGCCCTGCTGCATTCTACAGGAGCCGGAGAATTTCTACAGGAAAACTTCTACAGGAAAGGTAGAGAACAGCTAGCAGAAGGAACACCCAGGATTTTTATCAAAATTCGAGCTTAAAATGAGGTAGGCTCGGGAAACCTCCCTACATAGGAATTATTTGTATAAGGTGGTGGATTAAGAACACAGAATTGGATTTAAAGAAAGGAGAATGAAGTTTAAAAGTCTGCCTGCATATGTTCCCTAAGTTCTACACAGTTCTCTATTTTATTCTCTGCATTCGAAGTATGTCTTCTTCTTTTTCATATTTTGCTGTAAAGAAAACACTTGCAATCGTAGAAACCAGCCTGTGTGGAAAAAAATTGAATTTGCATATCTGTCTATTCTCTGAGAAAAACCCTATGTTATTTATCCTCTGTTCTGTCAAAAAAATATTTTCTTTCCAAAAAGTAGAAAATAAAATTTGGGGTAAGAGTAGTTTGAAACAATGGAGATATTGCAATTTGGTGTTGTGAGAAGCAGCACACTGAAATTCCTCCTATAGTTCAGAGAAAAAACAAAACCCAGCTGTCCCTTTGTCTCTGATTTTTGAAATTGTTGTTTTTCTCCTCACCTAAGCACCTCAAAAACCACTCAACGCCATGCCATGAGGGTTTATGAGGAAGGAGCCTTTAAACTCCAACCAATTACATGAACACCCTGAGGTGGTGGCCCTCTTCACCAAGGAAAATTGGATGATTTTCTTTGAAAGAATACATGGATATGATGATTAGGTAACTAAATAATTTTTGATGGCCTTAAGACCCCATTCGAAAACACATGCCACAGTTAGTTTTAGGGGTATGTCCCTAAAAATCACCCTTGATTTTATCAGTCGAATCACAGGCCTTCCACTTGGGCTCCCTTAGAGCAAGGAGGAAAAAGCATTGGGACAGGTGGCCAAGAAGACATTTTTTCAACCTGGGGAGGATCCTGTAGAGGATAAAAATGGGGTCAGAAGGACAAGCTTACCTCCTCCATGGAATGAGGTCAGCTACCAAATAATGAAATATATCACTTGTGAAGGAAGGTTCAACATAATTCATGGTTATCACTTCAGGTTACTACATGAATTGAGGTATGGGATGGACCTGGCTCCAGTTAAAAAACTAAGCCTCCCATATTTCCTCCTCCAGTCTTTAATAGAATGTAGTACCAAGCTAAATACGGGAGTCCCAGACTAGCTGGTCCACCATGGGCTCATCAAACTATTGGTAGAAGATGCCTTACATACATATACCATTCCCATAGCTTGGGACATTTTCAAAAATATGTCTAGAGATGATGACATCAAAACTTTGACTGAGGATATCAGCCCATCTGGTAGTGAGGAGGAGGAAGAGAAAGAGGAAATTGAGGAAGAAGTGCATGAGGAGACACCACATATTCAAATAGAGGAAGAGCAAGAAACAGAGGAGGAATAGGAAGTAGAAGAGAAACTTGAAAAACTCACTCTAATACCTAAAGCAGAAAAGAAGATCACCCCAAAGACAGAGAAGAGGAAAAGAACAGAAAGTGAGAAGAAAAAGCCTAAGAAAGGCCAAAAGAGGACTGCCACAAGCAAGGCAGGAACCTGGCAAGAAAAAGAGAAGCCATTGCTAGAAATAGTAGAAATAGTAGGCACAGAAAAGACAACAGAAGATGAAGGGGAACAACAACAGGAAGAAACATCCCCTGAAACCTTGGCAAAAGAAGCAGCAGCTGTGATGGCTGCATTTAGCACTCCAGCAAAACAAAAGGGAAAAAAAAGAAGAGAAGTAGCCATGTATTTCAAGGCTAGAAGGAGCACCAGGATAAAGGTGGGCAAGCCCCAACCACCATCAAAAGAACCTATAATAATTGAGGATGCACCTACTTAGAAAAAGGAGGAATCCCCCTCCAAAATATCTATCACTTATGAAAAAGGAAGTCCCAAAACTTCCACCTGGAAGGAAAGAATCAGACTGATGGAAACCAACACAGTTCTACAGGAAGCTAAGACCTCTCTACAGGAAACGCTGACCAAGCTAAAGGAGATTGAAAAATTGGAAGAGGAGGTAGCGAAACAGTCACAAGAAGAAGACAAGACTAAGGAGATACCTGAACCAAGCCCTCAGCGTAATTTGGGCTCATATTACAACTTGCTATATGGTGGGAAGATCATCCCATAGAAATTCGCCATACCCCTTTTCTTTGAATTAGAACAAGAAAGAATTAGAACACACACCTAGATGAAAATTGCTAAATCCAAGGGAGTTTCAAATATAGGCCACATGGAAGAACAATTGAAAGAATTAAAAAGGGAGTTGGTAATGGTGAGACATGTTGAAAGCATTAAAAGAGCCCAGCTATAGGAGGAAAAAGCACTGCTGAAAAAGCAGTTATAACAACAGGAAACTCAAAGGGCAGACATAACATAGATTTCTAAAGAGCAACAACTACAAGAAGGTCCCCTAGCAGATCAGGAAACAACAGAGGAACAACAGCCAAGGGAAGAGCCACAGCCTGATGTTGAAATGATGATAAAGCAGCAGCAAGAAAGGGAGTCTCAAGCAGCAGCTGAAGTGCTGATGCTGAAGCAGCAGTTGCAGGAAAGAGAAGCCCAAATGGCCTGCATGGCTAGATGGGCAATAGAAGCCTTGCAATGTAGACAACCTGCTAGATCTTATGCATTGTACCTTAAAGACCAATGGCTCCAATTCCAAATCAAAACATTGGCCCAAAGGGGCATAATCCCTTTCCAACATTATGGTCAGTTTATGCATCTGTGTGTTACTAGTTCAGCTGAGGATAAGGCCAAATTAGTAGAGTTCTACTTACACAATATGGCACTCCCTGATATGAAATTTTGGGATCCGAATGCGGCACTAGGAGACGTATAGCTCATGGCTATGGCTTCTTGGATGAGCCATGAGGAAAAAAGAGCAGTAGAAGTCCAACAGATCATGGCAAAAGAACTGAATGAGCCCTTGCTAATCAGGGCAGAACTAGAAGATCCCTCAGCTCTCATATATGCTCATCAACACCTTGCAAGCAACCCTCAAGTTCTCCCAGATTATGTTTAAAGGCAACTGCAAGCTATTGCCCATTTTGAAGATATGGAAAGACTATTTGGTGATGATTGCCTTCATGCTTGCATGAGGAGATGGAATACCTTGTCATATAGCTTGAAGATCAGGGAGTATCACTCCCCAACCAAAATGAGGGAGGCTTTGGCAAGAGTGCCCCTATACAAACAATCAATGCAAAACCTGAAAGCCAACTGGATTGGCCTTAAGTTCAGTCCTCCACTACTCTTAGGATTGCTAGAAGGGATTAAGGAAGAAGAAGAACAAAAGCAGTGGGAGGAAGTGGACAGAAAGGCAGGTTTTCATGACAGGGAAGAAGACATCACCTCAGAAGCATGGGATGTCACGGAAGCTGTTAAAGCCATCAAGGATGAAGAACTGGATTAGTTGCTCAAAGGATGAGCAACCCATTTAGCAGGGGGTGATGATGAGCCCCAGAAATGGGTAACTATATGGGATCATTCTGTCTATTGTTTCCATTTAATTCACCATTCTCCATAGTTTTGTGCATGTTTTGATATATTTATGTCAATTGAGTGAATGGGGATAGTCACTTTGCCACGAAGTCTAATGAGTGTTTATCACAGATTTTTGGACAATTTTTGACCAAGATCGGGCATTTATGAGCAGATTAGTAACCAAATTCGAAGAAACAGGGCTGAGGACTTATAGGAGGGGTGTCTCCTGCATTAAATAACCCCTTCCTCGAGTTCTCCATCAACAGCTCGGAGTACAACAACCAAAAATGATGATTTCAATGGGCAGCCGAGCAGGGGTAGTGAAGTTGTTGTTATCTGTAGTTTTGGCAGCCGAGTTCCTAAATTTTTGGAGGACTGTTGGGAGTCCTCACTTGTATAAATAAGAAGGCCTCAGGCCTCATGCCTCAGTAGGTTAGCTATTGAACAATCTATTTTCGCACTTTAGTGCAGCCCTGCATTCAGCTCATTTTCGAGCTCTTTCTGTAGACAGTTTTGGGATGTGACTATTATTTTTTGATCAATGAATATGAATCCAGCCTTGAACCGGCACTCATCTTTCTAAGGGGGCTGTAGCTCTTGGGGTTGGGCCCAACCCAAGTGCACAATACCTCCTTCTTGTATTTATATGTGATTTTCTTGCATTCATGAAATAATTTATGTTGTTTAGATTTAATCTTGCTTTGTTACTTAGGTTGTTTTTGATGATTAGAATAGTTGTTCTTGCTTCAGGTTGATTAGTTAGTTTGCTGCAATAATAGAAAAAGATCCACAAAAAAGGCTACCAAGCAGACCTTGATCTCCTTTCTCCCTCCTTGGGACCATGAATTGAGACCAAGGCACTCTTGTTGCCACCAAAACATAGTTTTTTCTTTCCAATGCAATTGTTAGTGTGTGATTTCGAATTGGAGAAGTAGATATTAGTTGTATTTACATGCTTAGATTTTTCCTTGTTTAGTTTTCATATCTTTCTCGCATAACTTCCTGTCCATAAAGTTGTGTTCAACACTTTTCTGGTTTTTAGGGCGTCTTTAGGTTAAAAAAGGCAAAACTTTGTTTTTTAGTTCTCCTTGAATCAATTTGCAGAAGTAGGTGTGCAGCTCACTTGAATACCATTCCAGCTTATCATCCTTTCATCACCCAACCTACTGCAGTCCATCTCTCAAGGTTTTCCCCCCTCATTCGCCATACTTTCCCAAATTGCCTTAATTTCTACATTCTCGTGCAAAATCGTTTTCTTATCCTTTGAACTAATCCAACCATCTCCTTCATGTTTGATCTTCATTGACAGAGTCCTATACCCTCTAACACCCTCATCCAACCGTCATTTCCTTTTTCCCACAATTTTTCCACCTCCAAACCTTCAAAATTCACTTTCAGCCTCTTCCTGTAGAACTTCCTATAGATCCACTGCAGACTTCCTGTTGAAGTTCATGCGAGTGATTTTTCAAAATTTGATCGCAATGAAAATCTCTAGAAGGGTACTGAGGACTTCTTAGGACCTCTCCACACCTTCCTCATCATCTGCAACAGCCAACTCCATCTCCCTTCGCCACCAAACCTCTGCACAGACACAAATAGTTAAAACACAAGCATAATAATTCTGCACAACATTACTCAAAAGTACAAAAAGATGGGTCTTCCACATTTTCCTTCAGAAGTAGCTTACGTACATTCATTTTACCTTTACAGTAGTCCATGGCATCTATTTCAATAGTTTCAACTCTTTTTCTGGCAAAAGTAGGGTTAGTGGGTAAAACTAGGGTTTGCTAGGGTTTGCATTTCCTTTTAGTTTTCATCTTCTTTTTGCAAGTAGAATAGCCTCCTTTGAGTTAACTTTCTTCCATCACAGCTAAAATTTTCTTCTGAGAACTCATAGAAGTTGGCTTAAACTCCTAGCAAACTTGTGCCAGCTGATCAAGTGACAGCTTGCAGTAAGAGCTAGTACTTATGCATACAGCATCGTCGCTTCCAAGTTTGTTACGAACTACCGGGTTGATAAAAGTAAAGAAGGGATCCCTAGGAGTTGCAGCATTATTGCTACAATACTGTAGCTCACCAGTTTGCATGACAACAATTGGAAGAAAAAAGAGAAAAAGGGTTTTGTTACATCTGTGATAGCAAATACACTAAAGGTCATAAGTGTGTTGAGAAGAAATTATTTTACATAGATTGTGAAGAGGAAGAAGAAAAAGATCAAGAAACATCAAAAGAAGATGATATACACCAGGAACCAACCCCAGAGAAAGAAGAAATGAATCTGACCATATATTGTAATGCATTGGCAGGAATTACCACTCCTCAAACTATCAATATAGAAGGACATATCAAGAAGAAAAAGGTAATAGTGTTGATTGATTCGGGCAGTATCCATAATTTTATTTATTGTAGGATAGCGAAGGAATTGAATTGCTTCCTATATCCAACACCAGAGTGTCAAGTGATGGTTGCAAATGGAATAACCATAAATTTCTATAGAAAGTGCCATAATATCAAGCTATCCATGGGAGAATATGTTTTGAATAATCCAGTGTTTTCCATTCCAATGGGTGGTGTTGATGTTGTATTACGAGTCCAATGGCTATAATATTTGGGAAAACCGGGAAAGATAATCAGCTCTAACAACATGACAAATCTTCTAAAGGAAAAACAATGTGGCGTAATTGCACAATTATATTCGCTAGAGGTTCCCACGTCGAAATCATCTATTTCTCTAGATGTCTAAAAAGACTTGGACAATCATTCCAAGGTATTTAAGACTCCCAAAGGTCTCCCACATATTTGTGATCATGATCATGCTATTCATTTTCTAGGAAGTGTTCCTCCAAACATCAGGCCTTACAGATATCCCTTTGCACAAAAGAGTGAAATTGAACATATGGTTGCAGAAATGCTAGAGGCTGGTATAATTCAACCTAGTCAATTTCTTTCTCTGCTCCGGTAGTATTGGTGCACAAGAAGGATGGATCATGGTGCATGTGTCTGGATTATAGAGAGCTCAACAAGCTCACTAATAAAGATAAATTTCCCATTACTGTCATTGATAAATTATTGGATGAATTGCGTGGAGAAATTTACTTCAACAAGTTTGACCTTCATGCAAGATATCATCAAATCAGAATGAAGACTGAAGACATTCTGAAAACAACATTTAGAACTCATGAGGGTCATTATGAGGCCTTACCAATGCACCTTCTACATTCCAAGGTTTGATGAATTCCATTTCCAAACCCTTCCTTAGAAATTTTGTGTTAGTATTTTTTGATGATATATTAATATACAACAAGTCTTGGAAGGATCATGTTCAACATGTTGATAGAGTGCTCAAACTATTGGATGAGAAACAATTACATGCAAAAACCTCCAAATGTTTCTTTGGAGTACAAGAGGTGGAATACTTGGGTCATACTATATCTCATGAAGGTGTTAAGGTAGACCCTCAACAACAACAAGTTCTCCAACTCTTAAAATATAACCTCACTTTGGCACAAAATCGAATGAAACAATAGGTAGATCTACATCACAGCGAAAGAAGTTTTGATATAGGCGACGAGGTATTTTTACGAATACAACCATACAAACAAATGTACCTCAGGCAAGCTAAGAAGGATAATAAATTATAACCAAAGTACTATGGTCCTTACAAGGCGCTACAAAATATTGGTACTATGGCATACAAATTGCAGCTTCCTGCATCTTCCACAGTGCCCCTAGTCTTCCATGTTTCATGCTTAAAGAAGTTTATAAGTGACAAGCTCCCAGTTCAAACAATATTGTCAAAACTTGACGAGGAAGGAAAAATCATATTGGAACCTGAAGCAGTCACGGAAACAAGAACCAAACAGCTACGAAATCGATCAATTTCAGAATATCTCATCAAGTGGAAGAACTTACCTCGTAAATATTCCACATGGGAAGATGAGAACTTATACTGAACGCATCAAGAACTACTTAAGTGTTGGAGGACAACACTTTTTGAAGGAGAGGGGCATGTTAGGTCCCTATACTACTAGTGTAACCCCTTATTGTTATTACTACAACCCCCTTATTATATTGTTGTGCCCATGTAGCCTCCATATTGTTTTTGTTGTGCCCCATGTTAGTCCCATATATTTTATTGTGCTCAATATCCCACTAATGTTTTTTTGTGCCTTACTTATTATTGTTAAGGTCACTCTAATTAATTGTGACCCCTTATACTCCTATAAGATATAATAATATATATATATATTATATATATATTATAATATATATATATATAATAATATATATATATATATGAGGTCTTGTCATTTTTATCGTCCAAGAATTGTTCATTTGTGTAATGTAAAGGAGGTTTCCCCCTCGAAGAGGCTGATTTCTAAGTCGTTGATCTATCTTTTCTATCTTTTTTGAGTTGGTTCCATAACAGTTTCTTGCCATTGTATATTTTCTGTTTCTTAAGAATTCCTTTGTAGGTAATTTTTGTATAGGGTTAAAACCTACACACAGGTACTCAAGCCATTATAGAAGCACATTGGCACAAACAGGTAAAGTATTGAGAATTTTTGGCCTCCTAGAAGCAACAACGTATGACACATGTTCTAGGGCACCTCCTGCACCCACAACGTTGTACCACTTTACACTAGATTTTATGATTCTTTAGGATATCGCACTTGGACCTAGCATGCCCCGAGGTTGAGCTTAGTGCCAATTGAAGGATGGTAATTGATTCAAGGCCAAAATGAGGATGATCTCATCTTTAGATACTAGGGAGGGCTAGTTGCACTTGAGAATCCCTCAATGTTGGAGCAGAGAAGGACATTTTTAGCAGTTGGAGGCCCATGGAGACCACTTTGTCATGCCCCACCTAGATCTTGGGACCACAAGGAGCCATTGAGGTGAATTAGAGGGACAACCCTCAAATATTTATTTTCGCATGCTTCTACATCGTCTTAGATGCCTCGTATCACTTGGACATGGCATTTGGATCTCATTCTTAGCATGATGTCAGCCCTAAAGAGCTAGTGACTCACACATGTAGGCTAGTGAGGGCATTTGTTGTTAAAGCTAGTGGGTTGGCTTGTAACCCAAGGATTTTGTGTGATCGAACTTGTTTTAGGGGTGTCATTAGGCTAATATTAGGTCCTAATCCTGATATAGATATAAGAGAGGCTCATTCAGTTCTATTCATCATCACTTGTGAATATTTCAGCCCTCCTTGGACATTTCAAACCACCTGTCTCTTGGAGAGATGTAATCTATGGAGAAATTTATTTATTGGAGCTATTCTCATGGCATTTGAGAAGTTATATTTAATAAATGAAAGGATTGTTCATGCATTTTGTCTTGTAAGTGAACCTTGAATTTGATGATAATAATAATAATAATAAAAAAAATTGTCTAATGTATGGAATGAATTAATAATCTAAGGTTTTTGTATTGTGCATTTACTTATTGAAGATCAATTATATACAATATAGATATCATCATTGTTTGCAGTACTCATGAATTTAATGTGAATGGAAATCTGCTTTGTGAACTTTTGTATTAGCTTTTTGAAGTGACCTTGATCCCACACAAAGATAATAGTTAGGGTTTCTGCTAGACCATCAAAACTTCCTTACTCCTTTCCAATATTTAGCTAATCTATCACACCCATACACTCCATCAACCCAAGGAGTAGGTACTATCCTTGTCAATTTGGTGATCAAACCTCATTTTATCCATGAACTTAAATTTCGCTCTCTTTCTCTCTTAATTTTGACCCTCTTAAGGATAAGAGTTCTAACTAGGGCTTAGCATAAATTGGCTTAGAGGAAGAAATTTGGGTGGTGGAAGGATTCATCATCAAGAGAAGACTTGGTTTCCTCAAAATCAACCTTCTTTGGTGGCTAATATTTCCATTTTGAGCCTTGATTCTCTTGCCCTCTCTAGTTTTCCCTAGGTAAATCCTAGTTTTGTTAAGCTTCAAATTGAGGACTTTTTGAAGGTCTCATGTGCCATTGGCTTACTAAGATTCATTGTTTATAAACCTTTTCTTGGAACATTTACCTTAGGATATTTCTATTTTGCTTGTTATTCCTCAAGCCCTAGGTCTAGCTTACCCTAATTAGGCCTTTCTATAGGATGCAAATTGCCTTATTTCCCTTGGTTGAGCCTCGTACTTAAGAAGAGCCATCCTCTAGCAGCCTATAGTGTCACCCTAACCTTTAAAACTTAGAATACCTTACATAGGTGACTTACATACCAGCAAGCCTCCCATTGGTGAAACTCCATAAAGAGCAAAGGGTAGTGGTTGTGGTGACAATGGGCCACACCTCATTGTTGTCACTTAGTCTAGTGCTTGTCTCATAAGGTACCCCTCTACAAGACCTACAATACTTTGAGGCAATATGAACCTAGAGATGTCTCTTCAACCTCCTCAAGGTTTCATAGTATGAAACATCACACAAAATAAGTTATAGCAAATTTGTTGGGAAATTTTTGTCAGATTTGTGGGACATGATGGACACTAAGTTGAAGAAGAGTACAACCTTTCATCTGCGAACAGGTGGACAAACCGAGGTAGCCAATAGAACAATCATTCAGCTCCTTAGAGGATATTGCAGCAAACATCCCAAGTTGTGGGATGAACAGTTGCATTACATCCAACATGCACACAATAGGGCAAAGCATTCTTCCACAAATACATCGCCATTTGAGGCATGTTTTGGGTACTTTCCAAGTTCGCCATTGGACTTCATCTTTGAGAAAGATGTTACCATCGATGGTCACAACGACATCGATAAGGCAAAGAAGTTCATAGAGCAAATTCAATTGATACATCACACAGTGCAGGAATAACTTGAAAGAAGTCAGAGCAGATACAAGGCAAGGCATGAAAAACACTGTGTCGATCATAAATTTCAATTTGGCGATGAAGTTTGGTTATATATTAGCAAAGAGAGAATTCAAGGGGAAGGTAAAAAACCTAAGCCAATCTGTTATGGTCCTTTTAAAATTCTAAAAAAAAAAAAAATTGGTAACAATCCATTTAAGCTAGATTTGCCTCCTTATATGAAAATATACTATCTTGTTAATGTTGAGAATTTGAGATTGTTTGAGCCTCCTCTAGTTGATGATCAAGGAGAGCATGTTCAGCTGCCATCACTAGATGATTTCTCGCCAGAATATCTTGATGAACTTCAACAGGATCTCATACGTGACAAAAGGACCAGAACTGCAAAGAGAGGGAATGTCAAATACCTTAGAGTGGGACTCAAGGGACAAAAGCCTTTTAAAGCCAAATGGTTGCAAATCGAGAAGGTGAGGGAGTTGTACCCTCACCTGCTAAACAATTGATGGTATCTTTTGGGGTCCAAAAGGCTTCTAGTGGGGAGGAATGATCGCGTGCTCCATATTTAGCTCAAAATCCAAAGTTCTTAAAATGGTTTCAAACCTAAACGACTGTGTTTGTCTTGGCGAAACAATCCCAACGCAACTCATTTCACTGAAAAATGAGTTCATATGAGGAAGATATCATGTTCTACCTGCTTTGCCAAACATAAGAAATTTTTGAAAAAAAATGTACAGTCACTACATAGTCAGCAGTACGCACTACTGACGTGGTAAGTGACTGGGCAGGGTCAAAGGTCGGTCAACACTCAATTATAGTTCGACAAGTGTCATGTTCTTATTGGTTATCAGGTGTGGTGTGTTGCCAAGTTTTTATTGGCTTAGAACATACCAATGAGGAGGGGACAAGTGGCAAGCCCGGAGGCCACTGCGTGTCCCTCCCTAAAGGACCACATGTAATCGGCGCACAGTAAAATTTATGGCAGGCTGAGGGGAGTTGAACCGAGGACCTGCTCCACATAAACCATATGACATACCACTACACCACAGCACAATTCTTAACATAAAATAGTCTCCGCACATAATTATTGTGTAATGGTTTAAGGTTTGGGGGTTAGGAGGGCTAGCCCACAGGCCAACCCTCCCATGTGAACACTTCGCGGTAACGGCTAACGGTTTCGGAACCGTCGGCTAACATAACTGCACAATTAATGCCACATATGTGACCGCTCCACACAACTTGCAAGCTAACCGTTTGACATAAACGCGCGGATTAAAGACCATGATCTGACATTCAATGTGACATGTGTCCACTCCACGGAGACATCCAGGGTTAACGGTTAGCAAAACCGTGGATTAGCGCTAATCACGTCTAGTGGTTAAATAACATCGTTTAAGATTAATTAAACTCATAGTTAACTGTGGTTTAACTTGGCGGAGTTTTCGGCGGTCCACCAAATTCAGAAATTCCTCCAACATTAGCTAGACTAACTGGAGTTGCTCTAGTTTTAGAGGAGGCTTTATAGGAGAAAGAAGCTTTGGTCATAACTGGAGCAAAATTCAACCAAATGGAGTTGAGGAAAAGGTGTTCCTAGCTAATTTGAGCATTCTGAACAAATTGAAGCAGGTTTCAGGAGTAGTAGAGCTTTGTAAAAAACAATTTTTTTCCATATGGAACTAATATAGAGGCCCAAGCCATGGAAGCTGCACCAAGGAGATGTAACCCAGGACGGTTGAACTCCTTCATCAAAATATTGTGTTAAGTGTTCAAATTGATGGTTTGATGTACTTTTCATTGCTGTTGTTCAACACATGTTTTTCATACTATTTTGCTCATGTATTTCACATAAAACTTGATAAAAATTTACCCGTTTCCAATCACAAACACCATAAGAGAACCATGCACATGAAGCAATTGACAAGCATTTGTTTATAAATCCAAAGTTGAAATTAGCACAACAAAACTAACATTCAACAACAAATCATAAGGAGAATGATCATTTTCCCTTGCATGAAAGGGAGCAATTGGAGATTATTGATTCTCCTTTTTGGGAAGACCCTGTCTTTGATACCAACAATGATAGGATTGATAAGGCCCTTGGTCATACTCACCTTCCTTAGGATTCCAGGAGTATATTCAAATCACTTGAGCCTCTAGAGTTGGATTTTAAGGAAAAGGATCTCGCTGAGACTTCACCCTCCCCTTTGCCCTTTTCTATTGTTCATCATCTTGAGTCTTCATTAAGTGATACCCTCACCCCTTGTCATATGATCTCAAGTGACTATGAGCCCTTTCCCCATTCTCAGTATGGTGTCAAGGAAGAAACCCTCATCGAATATACTTTATCTTCTTTGACACACCCTCACGATTGTGATCACTCTATAGCTTCCCCTCTATAATGTGACCATCACCATGATAAACCTATTTGTTGCACTCCTTTCCTTCACTTTTCGTTGCCCTCTCATCACAACCTTATGGCATCTACAAAGCATAATATTATAAACAATGATTGTGATAAGGAGTTCTTGAGAGTGATCATTCATTCCACCATTATGCACTTAAAAGGAAAGCCCAACACTTCTAGATTTACTTATTTTATTTCTCCTAGGACTTCCCTTTACCTCTAATGGAGATCATGTTTTCCCGCCTCCCACACGCTTCATCCTCCATGTGACTATGTCCACATTCGATTTGGGATTTGCTACATGAGTAATCATACTGCCATGCATATGTATATTGATTTGATGATATGTTGGTTTCACTGGCTTTATGATTACACTTAGTATAGCCTTACTATATGCATGTTAGGATATGGTGCATTTCATGCCGATTTCCTCATTAGAACTAACATCATATGCTATTTCTCATGATAGATTAAATTGCATTTAGATTAAATTTGCATATCTTTTCTTTCTTGTTGATTTTTACGACCTAATACTAAGCATGGGTGATCATAAGACAGCACAAAAACATGTTGCCCCATGTGCTTTGTCTTTGTATGTGCAGGTAACATGTCTACGTTGACCAAGAGATTGTTGGTGTTCTAATGACTTCCCGTTTGAGTAGCTTGTCGCACTTTTCTGAGAGATCATATCCTAGTTGGAGACAAATGTTACCCACCACCTGTGGGTAGTGTGTATGAGAGAAAATTTTTCTCCAAGATGGTCCTTAGTTGATAGTCACCAGCCCCTTGTAGCCACTGGATAGCTTGGTGTGCCATTTTATCATCTACCTGAGCCAGTCATGTGGTCCCTCAACCACCTGTCATGAATAGATGCTTGAAGGTGGGCCTTCCAACCCCAAAGGTATGGCTTTTCATTAGTATAATTGAGTAATTTTCCTTACTTGTCATGGGCACTTTTGGACATAGATTAGTGGGGGGATTCGACGGAAAGAGTGGGTTAGGCTTATATTCTTGTCTCCATTGTCTGATTTCATGGTTACCCTTGTACCCTAGGCTTGTGGGGTCTCCTTTACTAACCATTTGGCTTTTGGGTTGGCACTACATAGGAAATCTTGATTTTGGTTGCATGGTCTCGCTTCCTGATATGACCTACATCACTTCCCTTCCACTCATTTTATCCTCATTCATTTATTTTCCCCTTTGGGTCCACGTGTGTCCACTAGGTCCACATAGGGTTAACCTCCCCCTTCCATTGTCCACACCTTGAGTGAGGACCTAGAACGATGCCCCAGAGGTTGTTGCAGCTAAAAACAAATGTAACAGCATAATTTGGCCACTCTCAATAGGAAATGTACCACAAAATACAAAAGATGACCAGGACATACAAATTTAACACGTGCACAAAAGCTAAACATGAGCTCTACCCCTTACCCATAGCCATCACCCTCATTCCTATGGGCCCTAGATGATCCCCCTCTATCATTAAGGAACCCATGATTGTCCAAACCCCTGGTGGGCAATATTGCCCCACCTCAAGGGGGTATCCACTGCTACATATTACACATCATGCTCTCCATCCCTTAGAGCCCCAAGCAGTTATGAAGAAAAATCAATCAAATTCAAAGGCATATGAAGAAGGGTGGAAAAATAAAGGTAGGGGTAACTCATGTACCACGACTTGATCCCTCCTACACTCATATACATAGGTTTGGGATTCCCTTGTTATAATTAACCAATGTACTTTGACATGTGTTCTAAATGATTCCCCTGACCCCCACTTCATTCCATCATTATATCATTTTCCACTTGCCTCTTGAAGGATGCACCATGGACAGGTCACCCCATTTAGAGGTTGAAACCACCTAGTAGGGTCCTTAGCTAACCCCCTATTGAGATTGGAGACACTTATACATGCCAAATCCCACTATGGAAGGGCATGCCACCATGAAGTGCCCCATTGGTTCCATTACTTGTAAGCTCTTTTACTTTATTATTCTAATGATTTGTTGTATTGGAGGGTAAGGGGACACATTGGATCTTATGCAAGATTGCAAGTGGATTACCATTTGGGGCTTGGTATCCCTATAAGGGGTCTTAGCCCTCTAAAGGGCCACATTGGCACTCATAGGGTGAGCGTCAAGAACCATGGGCCTCCACCATAACCGAGATTACTTCATGGATCCCCAACAACATTGGTTAATTGCTCCTATTCCACCTTTTGGACAAGGATGATGCACCTGGTTCACCATGCCCAATTGGCTCCGTAGATGCACCGTAAACTTGACATATGTTCCAAGGTCTAGAGGATTATTCCCCATCATATAGGCAAGGAATATGTCATCACTATAGCCCTTACAAATGGTCTATAGGCACTTTCAATCCATTTGGAGACCCATGAGGATGACCTTCTGCCCCCACACCCACTTGGCAGCACCACAGGTTTTTGCTTGGAAAACAAGGGGCCAACCCCTTTTCCACTATGTTGTGAGTCAATTTCTACATCATGGCACCCTTTGGACTTCATTAGGCCTCCTCAAAGGCCCAATGACTCACTCAGTTGATCATTCGACTCTTGAGAGGCTTATTTATGTATTATTGAGCTTTTTGGTGGATTGTCACCAAAAGTTGTTATTATGCACATTATTTTATTCTAGGGGCTAAATTAGGCCTAATTAGCTAAATTCTATTCATTAGGAAGTATATAAATAGAATTGAGATGAATCATTTGGATCATCATGACTTGGATTGATCATTCTCTCTTAAGATATTTTCTCTCTTCTTTTTTTAGGACACAATTGGATGGATGGATGAATTTTGCTGTTTGGATATCTTCATCTTTGTCTTGGAGCCTCTATATTTGCATATGATGGTGATTGGATATACTTGTTCTCACATGTAAGTTCTCTTTTAATTCTATCTTGTCATTCTTTTCTATGCCACATAAATGATGTTTGGATTTTTGCTATACTAGGCTGACATTTTACTACTTTTCTTTGGTGAAAGGGTATAAATTTGTCTTTTATTAGCATTGCATCATGTTATGGGACATGTTTTAATAAGTGAATGCTCCTAGAGATATTTCATTGAAATCTATCTAGATAATTCATCACATATTGCACATTGAAGTATAAAGACCTTGAAGCAATTTTCCCCATGCCCTAATTGTCATGCACAATTGTTCTAAAGGCCTCCTTGACTGAATGAAACCATCCTAATCATTGGAATCTTCTTGAATCCATTTCTTCCAAAGGAATAGGCACTGATCTTACACATGTCATCACCTTAAAGCATATTTTTCTCACCTTCTCCCTTTCTTTCTAGGCCTATCCTACATAGGTCACCTAAGGCATCACTTATCTCACAATATAGCCATCCAAATACATCAGCTTTTGGTCCACAACTACGCTAGAGTTTTCTCTAGAGATCCTCCAAATTTGAAGCAAACCTGACGGTGGGATCTTGAGATATTGCAAGCCCTAGATAGAGGATTGTTTCTTGCCCTAGATTTCCCTTGGTCGATGACCTCATTGGGATTATTCCATCAAATTCAAAAAAAAATTATCCTTTAATCCATTTCTCCCCCTCAATTAGGTCAAGCACACCCTTGGTTGATAAATTCCATCCCCTTGACCTAATTCTGGGTCCATTTGGCCCTGTGTGGTCCCATAACATTTTAAAGATCAATCCACAAAGACCACTTGGAATCCAAGTTTCCACAAGGATTTTAGAGGTTAGGAATCTCCTTGACAAGTCATATACTCAAACCCTAGCCGTTGGAATTACCCTAAGCCCTTCGTAGAGAGACTTTTCATATTTCTTTCCAAGCAAGTGAGCCATACATTTTAGCTTCTCTTGTGAATATGCTTCTAGGATCACCTTTCACACTATCATTGATCCATTCATCTTCGTGATCCTCATTATGTCGAGTCTCCTCCCATTGGTGAAATTTCGTAAACGTAGGGAGCCTTGGCTAAGGTTACAAGTGAGTTATTGCTCCATTATTGTCCTTGGCCTAGTAGTTGCCCTAAAGGACCTCACTCCCAGGACCCTTGCTAGTTTGAGCAGTAACATACCTTTAACGAACAAACTCACCACCCTACCAGTGGGCCACAGGTGTCACTTGACATGTAATGTCAGTAGGTTATATTTAAACGTTAACGGTGGAACTATTGGGGGAGGGTCGAGTCGACGGGCGTGCTTGACTGACCCAGCCCCAAGATATATGCAAACAACGTGACCACTGGTGAGGAGAGGGAACTACAGCGAAAGGGTGGAGGGATATGGCCATGGTCGTTGGTTATGGCACGTGACCGACAGAGTAGGACCAAGGGCTAGTGCACGTGGCATAACCCCTGTCCCCACAACCCAAGCCCATGTTTTGTCAATGAACCAGGGGTGTTGAGCTTAGAGAGGGCTCAACCCACATTTAAAAAAATATTTATTTTTTATAGCATATAAAACACAACCTTCGCCACCAAACACGGGTCAAACCCGGGACCACCAAGGTACTAATGATCTTCCACACCAACATACCACCGGGCTAGTTTGTCACCAATTTTTTAGTGCGAGGCAACTTGTAGAGGTCTTTGCAGACAATTTGGAGAAAGAGGCCTAACTTGGCCATTTTTTTCAGTCTTTTTGAGCCCAAGAAGAGCCTACACAAGGGTTTTTGGGCATTTTGAATGCAATGGCAGTGTTATTTTTTTAAGTTGAGCATTGTATGTTGATGTAATTTAACATTTGAGCATATAATATAAAAGGCCACCATTGGAAGATGGACATAGCCACATAGCCCAAGAGGGATGAACTCTGTCATTTATTTGTTGTGTTTTGATGCTGCTTAGTGTTCATTTTAATTGTTAAAATTATGTAAAATTTAACTTGGTTTGTGTGCTTTTGCAATCACGATCCATTACCTAAAAGACATAAACTACTTTGTATAAATTTATATGAAATCTTCAATTTTAATTTCGGATCAAGACCCAAGAGAAATTCATTGTTTATTATATTGAATGCATGAGGGGCACTTTGATGGACTAAAGGGAACCTAAGGCTACAATGGAGCAGGCATAAGTCAATGAAATGAATTTTACTTCTTATGTTTATGGTGTTTGAGCATGTAGGTTTAGGTCGGCTTGGGCTAATAGACGTGACCCTTGGTGGCATTGTCACTCCACTAAGAACATTATAAGTAACGATAAAGTTGAGCTCATTTGGCACATTGATGATGCATCATATTGCGTGAAGACAAATCCTAAGAAGGATGCAAGCCCTCAAGAAGGTCGAGTTGGAGTAGTAGGACGAGTTTATCTTCTGTGTCATGATCTGACCTGAGGTTTCGAGGGTTGGATGTGCTTGTTTTGATATGGTTCTAGGAACATGTGCTATGGATTATCTTTATGAATAGGTTGTGTTGATTTCTGTTGCATTGAGGAGGGTCAAGCCACTTCATTTTGTTTCAAAGTGAGGTCGTGAGGCTTGAGGACTTGCTGCAGTAAGGGCCAAGCTTTATCAAAGGTATGCAGATGAGTTAAGGGTTGAGCAAGTGAGGTAGCCACAAAGAAACAATGTTTGAAGTGGCCGCAGGTTAGGGCACATCCTAAGGTAGCTGCAGGAGCCCTAACAGGGTTGAGAAGCCACTGAAATTTGTATGAACAGGACAAAGTCTTCTCAAATCTAAGAAGAGGTAAATTGGGAAGGTATGTGGCATTGTTTTTGTGTAGATTATTGTTGAGTATATGTGTGGAGGTTTGTCCACTAATGTGTGTTTGGATAGAGGTTAGAAGCATTGATACAATGATTTTTAGGAGGGCTAATCACTATGAGCTGCTGGTTGATTTTGGCCCTAATGTACATTGACATTGTAGAGGAAAAATCATTGTGATCTGACCTTGTTTCGAAGGCTATGTACATTCACCTTGGAGAAATCAAAGGGATTGTGTGTTGCAAAAGTATTTGTGCTTATGTATAGTGATATTTGAAGAAGCAAATCCACTATTAGAGGGCAGACATTTGAACCTATGAATAGTCATCCTAGAGTAACATTATCATTGTATGAAGGTAGTTTGTTGAGCTAATTGTGCAAGTGAATATGAAGGTGCAGTCATCCTTGTGAGAAGTTGAAGGCTAAGGTATTGGAGAAACAATATTCTCTGAGTAGAGCCGGTAAAGGACCTACCAGATGTTCAAGACAAGTGGACTGAAGGGGCTGGTGTAAGCACTTCTTCAACAAGTAAGTCAAGTTTTTTCTTGTTTGTGGACATACTAATTGTCAAGTGTTATTGACATCAAGCCCTAGTTTTCCTTGCATCAGGGCTAATTGTAAGGGCCATGATCCCTGGTTCGAGATCCCTGTGTTTGTTGTATTAAATTTGTAATATAAACAAGTTTTGGGTCTGCAAATTTTTGTGCACTTTCTTGAATCAATGTTGTTAAGTTTTCATTGTGCAAAGTGCTTAGAGTTGCAGGTATTTCAATGTGTTGGTGATTATGTTTTAGAAATACACCTAATTCTGAAGTGTCGAGGAAAAATCAACACGGTATCAGAGCTACTTTAAAGGGACAATTGAATCAAAGCATGCATAACGAAAAACTCAAAAGGGAGTTGGTTTCCTTGTTGTTGAAGGACTAGCAACATGGTGAAGTTGGTCATTGTTTGAGGTATGAAGATAGATTGGATGGTTTGTCCAACTATAGTCCTTGGAAGGAATTGATCAAGTCTGCTTTGTGGGTTAACAAGATTTGGGAGTTTGGTGACAAGGAGATTCAAAAGCCAACAAACCCTAAGGGTTTGAAAGTATATGAAGAGTTGGATGTGAAGTTCAAGTTGATCATCCTAGATAGTGTTAAAGATCACTTAATACCTCATCTAACCAAGAAGAACATTGCATGAGAGATGTAGAAGGCTCTTCATGACTTATTCTATAACAAGAATGAGAATTGGTTGTTGTTATTGAGAGAGAAGTTTAAGAACACCAAGACATTGGATGACGAAGATGTGGCTCTATATTTGGTGAGGACTTCTCAAGTTCAAGATGAGATAATTGCCTTTGGAGATAAAATTTTAGAGTCATAGCTAGTGAGGATTGCTTTGAAGGGCTTCTATGAGAAATGGAAGCCATTTATCAAAGGGATTGTAGCTTCAGATAAGACTGTCAAATTAGAACAGGTTATGGGACTGCTAGATGAGGATCTTTGTACAAAGAATAAGTCTACTAAAGTTAATGTGGCTCTTGTAGGTAAGATGAAGGGAAAAGTGAAGAAGGGCTTGAGCAAGCTAAAGTGTTATACATGTGGTGAGTATGGCCATTATGCGAGCAAGTGTTTGAAAAATAAGAAGGGCGATAATGAGAAGAAGAAGGAGATAGTTGGGGCTGCTACATCTTCAGGTGAGCTGGATGGCTTATCGGGAAGGTTGGAGGAGGACTTTGCTCTGGTTTCTAACTTCTCCAACCATACCATTGACGAGGGGCATGGTACATGGATAGTGGAGCATTGAAGCATAAAACAGGTTCTTGATTTTTTTTTTAGTTTCTAACTGAATAGGACTCGAAGCTACACATGGAGGTTAGTGATAGAGTGTTAGAAAGTCATCATAGGGTTAGGTATTGTGCCATTCAAGATGGAATCAGGTGGGATATTATGAGTTTAATATGTATTGCAGGTACCAAAGCTTAAGTATACCATGTTGTTTATCTCAATGATTGAGGTGAAGGGGTTTTAGGGCATATTTTGAGAAGGGAAATCAATACTGAGGCCCAAAGTCTCTAACTTTGTCAGGGCCATCACTGGAGTTAGGGAACATGGTCTATATTGACGGATGGGAAAGCCTATCGATCATGGGAAGAAGCAGGTTCCTGAGATTCAAAGGAAGTCAAGTTCGAGGGAGAGTTTTCAGGTTCAGAGGGAGAATGTACAACCCAAGAAGAGTGCATGATTAATGGGGAGTAAGGAGAATTCCACAGGTTTTAAGTAGGAATCGTGAAATGGGATGAAGGCCTATCATGAGAAGAAGAAGAGAGAGGCTTCTGGAAGTAGGGACACTACTAAGGATAATGTGATTCATTCTACAAGGTATGTTGCAGCGGTGGACACGAGAGATTGGGCTAGTGTCACTGAAGAGTTACTTCTGAGTAATGGAAGTACCTCCCTCGCTAAGAGGGAGTGTTGAGATGTGTAGTTTGGTAGGTACTCCCATAACCCCTGGGGTACTAAGTTTGTGAGGAGTTGACCCACAAAAATTATGTTTTGTGGGTAGTGTACCCAAGTGGTGGGCTTTGGACCCAAAGTTGTGGGCAAAAGACCTAAGAGAAATTCATGTTTATTCTATTGGATGCACGAGGGGCACTTTGATGGAATAAAGGGAACCTAAGGCTATAATGGAGAGGGCATAAGTCAATGACATGAATTTTGTTTCTTATGTTTATGGTGTTTGAGTGTGTAGGCTTAGGTTGGCTTGGGCTAAAAGACACGATCCTTGGTGGTAATATCACTCCACTAAGAACACTATAAGTAGAGATAAAGTTAAGCTCATTTGGCACATATATGACACATCATCTTGTGCGAAGACAAAGCCTAAGAAGGACGTGGATCCTCAAGAAGGCCCAACTGGAGCAAAAGGACAAGTTTATCTTATGTTTTCTGATTTGACTCGAGGTTTGGAGGTTTGGATGTGCTTGTTTTGATGTGCTTCTAGGCATAAAGGCTATGGATTATCTCTGTGAATGGGTTGTGTTAATTTGTGTTGCATTTAGGAAGGTTGATCCCCTTAACTTTGTTGCATAGTGAGTTTGTGAGGCATGAAGACTTGCTAGAGTAAGTGCTGAGCTTTATCAAAGGTATGCATGAGAGTTAAGGGTTGAGTAAGTGAGGTAACAACAAAGAAACAAGGTTTGAAGTGGCCGTAGGTTAGGAAACATCTTGAGGTAGATGCAGGAGCGCTAAGAGGGTCGAGAAGACTCTAAAAGTTGTATGAACAAGACTGAGTCTTCTTAGATCTCAACATAGGTTATATGGGAAGGTATGTGGCACTATTTCCATGTGATGATTGTTGAGTATATTTGTGGAGGTCTATCTACTAACGCATGCTTGGTGAGGGGTTGGAAGCAATCATACAATGAGTTTTAGGTGGGTTAATCATTGTGAGTTGCTGGTTAAATTTAGGCTTAATGTACAATGACATTGGGACATTGTAGAGGACAAATCACTATGAGTAGACCTTGTTTTGAAGGCTATGTACGATCACCTTGGAGCAAGTAAAGAGACTTTGTGTTGCAAAAGTATTTTTTCCTATTTACAGTGATATTTAAAGAAGCAAATCCACTATTAGAGGGCAAGCATTTGAGCCTATAAACAATGACCTCGGAGCAACATTATCACTGTGTGAAGGTAGTTTGTTGAGCTAATTATGCAAGTGAATATGAAGGTACAAACATCCTTGTGCGCAGTTGAAGGAAAAAGTATTGGAGCAGTAGTACTCTCTATGAGTAGAGGTGGCAAAGGGCCTGCCAGGTGTTCAAGACAAGCAGACTAAAAGGGCTAGTGTAAGAGCTTATTCAGCAAGTAAGGCAAGTTTGTTCTTGTTCTTGGGCAGATTGATTATCAAGTGTTGTTGACATAAAGCCCTATTTTTCCTTGCATTGGGGCTAATTGTAAGGGCCATGATCCCTGATACATGAGCCCTATGTTTGTTGTATTAATTTTATAATATAAACAAGTTTTGGGCTTGTAGATATTTGTGTACTTTCTTGATTCATTGGTGTTACATTTACACTGTGCGAAGTGCTTAGAGTTGTGGGTATTTTAGTATGTTTGTGATCGTGTTTTAGACATATACCTGATTTTGAAGTGCTAAGGAAAAATCAACACCCCTCCTATATCCATTAGGCCATTAGGGGAGGTCCCACTAAACTAGGATGAAAGGCTAACCCTCCATTTAAGGTAAGGGAACAAAATGACAACCAAAACCCCTCTTCCTTCCAGATTGCCCCACGATCCATGCCAAATTGCCAAAATACAAACAAACATAATCACTCGATTAGAAAATGAATAAAGTATCTTTTGATTGGAAGCCCACCTTCCAACATGTACTCTCACCAAATGGGCGAGGAAGCATATGATCGATGCATGTGGCAAATATATGAATGGTACATCAACATCAACTACTAGTGGTTGTTAGATGTCGGTTCAAGAGATGGAATGAGAAAAAACTCTCCTATGGGGTCACCCACTTTTGGTGGGTAGCATCCGACTCCAATTGGGACATTATCTCGCTGTAAAGCACATGATCCATGTAACCGAATGAGGAGTTCATGAGAACTCCAACAATCTATTAGGACCACAAACTTGTAACCTACACACCACAATCAAATTATTTGGGAGCATGTGCATTGGGAGTAGGGTATCTCCCATGCTTTTCATAAAAGTGATAAATTCATACAACAAGAAAAGTCAAATCTAAAAGCATTCTAATCTATACGAGAACATGAGATGAGTGATATTAGAATGTGAAAATATTATGCAATGCACCTACACTACCATGCATAACATGTGAATGTCAAGTTATGATGGGATAATACTCCTTTAGGAGTTGGCCGTTCACATGCAATGGAAGTGGCTCTCCTTCCAGGGTCTCAAGATGATAAGAGTTGGTACTAGTTATGTCTAGTATCTTGTAAGGGATAATCCATAAGTTATCCAACTTTTTATGCATACCTGCCTTTTCTCTTCTTTTATCCCACAAGAATATCATAGTCCTTAGCTCAAAGGCTATAGGTCTTGCTTGCTTATCAAAAGTACCCTTAATTCTTTCTTGATTCCTTCCAAGTTAATCGATGGCCTTCTGATGAGATTCTACCATTTCAATGATTTGGTCAATTCTTGATTGAACAATATCTCCTTGACTAGGGAAAGCTTTGAGGCACCCTAAGGTGGGTAACGCAACTGGATAAGTAGCTTTGCCTCAACCCCATATACTAATTGAAATGGAATGCGTGTGGATTTGACTCAAAGTCTATACTTGTCTATGTTGTGATGAAGGATGTCAAGGCATCTCTGACTACTAATAAGGATGTTTTTGTATTTATGGACATTGTAGTCATAAATGTGCCAAATGCCTAGGGGATGCTCTTGTCTAGGAAATGGCGTGCCTAGATTGGAGGGACTTATAAATGGACTTGTCATATGCCACTATACCCGCAGTTGATGGAGCACCATTCATCCTTTATAAGAAGCGACATATGCTTGAGCATGTGGAAGAGATGGAACAATTTCCATTCACCATTTCGTTGGAAAATCCAATGTTGACATACCTCCTAAAGACATGCATATCAAGCAAAAACACTTTTAGCCAAAGGGGCATGAAAAGCTTAAAGAGGTTGAACCTTCAAGAAATGTATGCCAAGTTAAGAACACATAAGTGAACAAAAAAAAGAGGCCGACAATTAAAAAAAAGAACAAAAAGTAATGGCTTCAAAGACAAGACAAAGAGTTTCAAGTAGGTGATGTAGTCCGTACTGATGGTAACCCTATCTTAGTTAAGGTCCATGACAAAGTAGGGCTTGAGTACTTTTACATTGCTAAGCTCAATGGTGGACTCTTGCCTTCATTGGTAGGAGGAAACTGCCTCACTTTGTTCAATGGGACTACGTGTATTGTTGATTAGTAGTTGCATTGCATTTTCATCCTCTGTGAACATCCTACTTGTTACATTTATCATGTTATTGTATTACCTCTTAGATTAGATTGCATTTGGTTTACTTTTTCTTTCTTGTTTGGGTATTATTATGTCATATAGAACAAGGGTGACAATCGACACCCCATGCACATGTCAGCAAACAAGTTGACTTGAGTGTGTAGATAATAGGTCTATGACCCCAAGGATTGTTGGGGTCCTCATGAATTCCCCATTCAAGACTATGGATCATGCACTCTATAATGAGCACATGTCCCCAAATTGGAGGCAAATGTTACCCCCCAAATAGGGTAACCTTGAAGGAGAAAAAATCCCCCCTATTTTAGACATCCAACTAGCCAAAAACTTTACACGCTTGCTCATTGACGATGATATGTCAGTTTTCCTTCGCCACATGCACTAATAATTCATCGTTCTCCCCTTGACATTCCTCCTGGATGAAGGTGGGTTATCACTCAATAAGGACTTTGATCATTTTGCAGTCGAGTGCTTTACCTAATGTTTTGGGCATTATGTATGGATAAAGGGGTGTTATGGATGATTGATTGATATCGATTGTAGACTTGTTCTCTCTCCTTACTAGGAGGGTTAATCTTTAGCCTAAGTTTAGTGGGACCTACCCTAAGGCCTTAGTGTCTTAGGAGGGGCACTAGCTGGAAAACATGGATTGAAGTAGCATGTCCATTCTCCTTTTTCATACTTCACATTTTCCATGTCACATTATTTCCTTTGATATCATCTCCATTCTTCGGGTCAACTAACATTGGTTCATTTGAATTTGATGCTCACCTATCCACATCTTTGGTTCAGGCTAAAAAACTTTTCTTTGGAGGCTGATGCAACTAGAAGAATGAAGAAGCATAAGATGGCCACAATGAAAGAAAAGGAAAACTCAAAATGCAAAAGATGGTTAGGATACAAGTTAGTGCATGGAAAAAAGCCTAGCATGAGCTCTACTCCCCTTGTTAGCCGTCACCTATTTCCTAAGCATTTGATGCCCTATCTCATTAGAAGGAACACTTGCATGCCCCAAGTTTTTGGGTTTGTAACACATCATGGCTTTGAACTTTTTCAGGCTAGTAATTTGTTGTAGCTTAGAAAGTTTTCAATGCTATGACACATCATTGCTCATAAAACTTTTAGGTTTGTGATATGTCATAGCTTTAGAAAACTTTAAAGTGGTGATTTTAAATACTTATTTTCCAATATACACTATATTATAGAGTTACAAAATTTGCGACTCTGCTATATCACAACAAAGATTGTTTGTACAATGTGTTGTAGATCTTGAAGTTTTTTTTGGGTCATGATACAATGCATTTTGAAGTTGTCAAGGTTTGCAACATAGTGCAATTCGACAAATTTAAAAGTGTGGCATTCAAAACTTAGGAATTTGCCAAAGATAAAGATAGTGAAAAGTAGAATAAACCAAGAGATGCAAGAGCAATTTAGGAGCTATTGGAATCCTAAGAGGGAAAAAGACTTACTCAAAGTGAAAATTCTCTTAATTAAAACATGGAAGTTGGAAAGACTAGTCTTATTGGAATTATAATACAAAAAGAGGAGGGGCCCCAACTCTTCTTGCCTAGGTCAAATGGCAAAGATGAAAAAGGTAAGGGGAAAGTTGTTGCTTGCTTAACATGATCACAAGCTTGGAATTGACACAAAGAACATAAAAAAGAAAGCACTTGTGAAAAATTCTAAATATCATTGCAACAAATATAAGTCATAAACATTTATAGTATTTCAATAATATTATTATGATGATTATGAATGTCAATTTTGTTAATACTTAATATAAATCATAAACATTTATAGTATTTCAATAATATTATTACGATTAGGAATGTCGATTTTGTTAATACTCAGTGCTTTGTTCTCAACATAAACATTCTCTCAATTATTCAAAAAAAAAATTTGTTGTGGACTCTTACTTTAAAACTTAACATTGCAATTTTTTTTAAAAGAGGGTCACCATAATTACATTCTCCATAATACCTTTTATGTAATGATTGATTCTAATCACTTGTACGTAAATAAATCTAATAATAATACAAAATATGCACTATTGTAGTGATGAATATGCACTAATGCAAACATAATAATAAGACAAGCTTCTTTGCTAAATTTCCTTTAATTTATATTATTCTTTCAACCAATATCCCACATAAACATAGCATATTCACCATAGGACACCATGCTTCTCTCCATGCAAGGCCACCAAGCAGGGTGCCACTTCCTACATAATATGATCACTATCCCCACCCCTTCAAATCTATTTACAAACAAATATTCGAGATACAAAGGTTTCATATACATATCATCCCGGATGGTGTGGACGAGCAGGGATGTCTAATTTGATGCTAGTCGATCTGGCTAGCCAAGAGCATCCGTAAAGCAACATGCCTCCTAGGCCTCTAGGTATTCTGAAAACTTTCTCTTAAACCCTAACTAAAATCCCTCACCAAAACCAGCTTTTCAATCGACGAACACAGAACACAGGAATCTGAACATAGCACTCGAATGAAATGCACGCCACGAAAACCCTAGCCGTCGCTGCAAATGAAATAATATTATTACGATTATTACTATTAATATTATTATTATTAACATTTATAGTATTTCAATAATATTATTACGATTAGGAATGTCAATTTTGTTAATACTTAATGCTTTGTTCTCAACATAAACTTTCTCTCAATTATTCAAAAAAAAAAAAAATTGTTGTGGACTCTTACTTTAAAACTTCAATTTTTTAGGCCAATAGACTTGGATTTGCTAATAGCTCAGTCAATCTCCTTCCCATTAATGGATTCCAGCACGTCAGAGTTGATTCGAACTGGAGCCGGTTCCTGTTTATAGCACTCTGTTTGCCGCGTGGCCAGGCCGCACCCAACCCAACAGGATCTTCGTTTATTCTGGAACATCACATTGAGCCACGGATAAGGATAAAAATTACCTGGAGTTGGGATATTCTTGCAGGACTGGTTCCTGGCTTGATGGTGGACCCGAAGCCGAGGATTCGCCGAACATTTTCCGTGGCGGTTTACAGGTAACGATCAGGGTATTTTCCGTTTTTCTCAGGTTGAAAATGATGCTGTGAATGCCACAGAATAAGCAGGGCAGTGTGCATGTTTTTGGTTAGGGTTTTACTCTACTTACCAGAGTAATAGTTTTTAAAATTTAGGAACGATTCTCAGAATCTGTAATAGATACTTGTGACCGCTTCGGCTCAAGGGTTTCACCTCCCGAGCTTTTGACTCTAGGGTTTCATTTGGCTGTCTTTGGCTTGCAATTCCACTGCCCACCATCTTTGCAGCCCAGTTGTACCCTTTGCAGATACATGCAGGTTGTATGCCATGAAAAATATATACAGGTGCATGTGAATCTCCATAGGTATAGACACATGTCCGGACTACCGCTCCAGGGTTTTGTTTGCAATTCTATCTACTCGTGAGCACTTCGGCTGAAGGGTTTCACCTACCGAGATTTCGACTCTGGGGTTTAATCTGGCGGACCTTGGCATGCAATTCTCCCGGCCATCATCTTTGTAGCCGAGTTGTGCCCTACACAGGTAAATCTAGACTTTAAACGGTTTTTTTTAAGATTTCTATTTCATTTGCCCCAGGGTTTCATTTTCCTCCATAGCTTCAATAGATTTCAGCTATAGCATTTACATAGCTTGAATAGCTAGCGGGTATAACCGTTACCTAGCTTAAACATCATTTGTCTCTAGGGTTTCATGGTTTTTAAAAAGTTTTATGTTTCCTAGCTTTCGGCTCTAGCGTTTCATTTATTCGTCCTATTTGGACAACTAACTGCCCCCTTTCAACAAGGGAATCGTAATTTCATTTCACGGCTAATGTGAGAGGAATAGAACGCGACATGAATGAGCACAACTCTCGCCTGATAAAAATAGAGTTTTAGTGCCATGCTGCATGTGAATCCCGACAGCCACAGGCACATGTCAAGACTTTTCTTTAACTAAAAGTCATTTTCAACCTTTGTTGTATTAATATTTTGATCCTTTACATAAACATCCAATGCTGGATTATTTTCTTCTATATGGAGTATACGATTGCTATGTATTTTTTCTTATCACTGCCACACTCATATATTCAGAATTATCGTCGTTCTTGCTCAAACATTTCTTTACCGAATCCTATTTAAATTCATTTATAATTGTTCATGCCTCTGCATCTGCACAGGTTATACCTATGCACTTTCAGTGTCATGACCTCTTAGTGTTTATTCTCAGCTGTCGCCCTTCTTGCTGAAATATTTCTTTACCGATTTCTATTTAAATTCAATTATATCTGCTCTCTTTTATTTTTTTAGCTTAGGGTTAACTTGTAATTTATGTTTCCCTGTTTTTATTTGCAGCCTTTGTGAGTACTGAAGTTCTCTCCAGCCACTAAATCCATTGCTTTTCTTTAATCACAGGTAGATTTGTTGATTCAGTGGCGGTTAGTGCATCAATCCTCCAAAGTTTTCTACAACTCCTAAATTTTGAAAACAGTTTTTTCTTCAAACCTCCTTCAGTTTTTTTCTTTTAAATTTTATGTAGGGGCTCCAGTTTTTTTCTTTTAAATTTTATGTAGGGGATTTAGTTTGAATGATTGAATTATTATAATATTTATTATTTTAAACCAAAATACAATTTTTTCAATTTAACATTTCTATACTTTATATACTTTGTTAAATAATCTATATCAACTTATCAAATACATTAAAATTTTATTAAAAAACCAATTCTAAACTGCTAAATTTATAAATAGAATGACTCTCCAATATTTTCCATGGTTCTCAATTATTTATAAATTTAAAAATATATTTAAAAAAATAACTTTATCACTTTGTATTAAATTCTCACAAAAGTGAAAAAATATACTAATTCGACTTCTCCAATTTAAGAATAAATTTAAAAAAAGAAAGATAACAATATCATGGGTGATTGAGAGGACAGCAAATCGAAGCAGCTAGGGCATCTACAAACTCAACTAGGGCATCATAACAGAGGCAGTTTGCATAGGCAACTATTTTGGACATTTATTTATATTCTGGATTGGACAGCCATAGAACAATATGATATAAATGAAAATTTGTTGCTTTCATAAAAAATTTGGTACTTTTTTAATATTTTTGCACTTGCTGAGTATTTTCTGAATTTTTCCTGAGCTGAGTCAATCTCTCAGGTCTTATGCCTTGCCAAGTATTTCCCAAATCAAGTCTGGTAACATTGCTTTTGTTCTAATTTGTTACTTTTTTATTTAGGCAAATATTCTATTTTGTAAGTTGTGACCCAGTATACCTGCGCTGAAGGTGTAAAATACAAGGTTACAAGCTCTGCTAAGTTTCTGCATGTTGTTTTAACTTTTCTTATTTCTGTGAGTTCTGGTCTTGGGAAATGGGTTTCTATGGATTATTTGTCATTTGCATAATTTGTCCTTTTTTGCTGGTTTGATAAGAATTGTATGTTGAGAATATACTCGTTCAATGCATTTGGCATAGTACTGAAAATTCAATCACAACTTGTTGAAGAAACTGTGAGCATGAAAGATATTTAACCTCTTTCATGGTGTCTTAATTTGATTTACAGGTGGCATTCGACCAAGGCTAAGAATGCCTGCACATGTGAAAGAGAACCAATTGCTCAAAGTGTGAGGCGAAGATGAGAATCCAAAAAATAAAAGGAAGAAGAATCTCAGCATATTGCCTTCTTAGTCTTGGTCATTTGTCGAATGACTAGCCTAATAAGCTGGTAATTTTCTTTGCATTAGCTATTTCCAAACCTTTCCATAAAGGGAGATATTCAACTTGATTGTTGGTCGCTAGACCAAGTCCCATGCATATTGCGATACAATTTTTCCGTCAGGGCTAAATAAAACCCCTTCCCGCTGCTACCTCCCCCTCATCAGTAGATATTATTAAAACTAGAAAAATTAAGGATTACTTGATGAAATATTTAACCTCCTTGCATCTTCACAAGAAGGCCCAAGTTAATAAAATTATATTGTTAGTGTTCTTCAGTAAAAAAAACATGTCAAAAGTAGAAGCCAATAAGTTGATAGTGCATTTTTGTCTCTCTCTCAATAAAACTTGAAAAATTAAGGATTTTGATGAAATATTTAACCTCCTTACGTCTTTACAAGAAGCTCAAGGTTGAAAATTACAGTGTAGTTAAAATATATTAATGTGAATTGGTAAAGTTGAAGCTAATAAGTTGATATTGTATGTGCAGTAATAGGAACAGAAGATGTTTTGGCCACGCCATTCACGTGTGATAGGACTGGTTCGGGTGATGCTGTTATAGCAGGTAGTCATTGAATGCAGTTACGTTGCTCAAGGATCTATCTGAAGAGTTCTTATACTTCTAATAGAAGGATGATATGTCGATGCAGAGTTCAACATTGTTAGTAACTGTGTATGTCTTGCAGGCATTATCAGAAAGTTGACTTCACAACCGGAGCTATATGATGATCAAGTGCTATGGGAGAAGCAATTAAGCTTTGCTATTTGTGGTGGGATTATCGCACAATGCACAATTGGTGCTGTCTGGGATTCCCAGCTGAAAGTGCAACATGGAATCTAAAGGAGCAAGTATATTTACCTTCCTTGTGGTAGGCTATTTACAGGTTTAGCATAGCTCCATTGATGCTGCAAGGTAATGTATTACTGTATTAAGGTACCTTTTGTCTCGCTGGGCACTACATCATGAACTTTTCCTTTCAAGTTCTTCTCATGGGCATTGCTTTTGAGGATTCAATATCCAGTTGTGGCACATATTTTAAGAGACAAATTGATGGATTCTCACAATTCAATTCCCTCTGTACCCTTTTTAAGATGTTTGATATGATAAGTTTGTATATTTTGTTTCCATGTTATTGCTTTAGTCATAAATTAAACAATGAGTTATGGAACACATAAGAATCCGCTACTATCAGTCATCTGTAATTATAATGTTCTTCGAAGTACATTCCTTTTCTTAGATCTCAGCAAGTCTGCTAGATTTGTGCACAATGTTTTTAGTCATTCTATAATTATTTTACTTTTTGTAAAATCAGGTTTCAATGTGTAGGCAATAGCATTAATGGAGTCTCTGTAGTTATCTTATTGAAAATGCATTGTATTGAGTTTGTTAAAACACTGGAGAAAAGAAAATCTGTTACTAGACCTGGTTGGGTCTGAGGTGCTTGCTTTTCCAGTGATTTTGTAACTGTTGGGTCTGAGGGCATGGCCTGTCCCAGTCAGACCCAGCTGGGTTTGCCAAGTTGACTCACCTAGACATACCAAGTCAAATTTGTGGGTAACCAATTGTTGACTACATTGTGACTGTTAACTTGTGGGCTTGTACAACTTATTTTACTGATGCACAGCGCCAAGCAACAAAGGATGTTGGTGTTATTTCTCGCTTGAATGTAGCTCCTATTATCAACAAACCCACAACTGCAGCAATAGCTTATGGCTTGGACAAGAAGGGTGAAGGGAAAAATATTGTTGTTTTTGATCTTGGCGGTGCCATGTTTGATGTCAATGTTCTGACTATTAACAACAGAGTTTTTGAGGTTTTGGCTACAAAACGGTGATACCCATCTTGGAGGTTATCTGTCTGAACAATGTCTGGCAGTTTTACATTACGGATTTGAATACGTGCACAGTGGTTACCATTGACCTTTTTGGTTGGCTTTTAAGCTTTGAACTTACCAGGATATACACTAATATGGAGGTGAGGACTTTGATCAAAGCATAATGGAATATTTCATCAAATTGATCAAGAAAAAGCACGGAAAAGATATAAGTACGGATAGCAGAAATGAAATAAGACATTCAATGCATTCCTTGTAATATAGATATAAACAAAATATCTAAAGGAAAGTAATTGCAGAATGATCCAGTCCAAGAAAACAAGGTTTTCCCCAAGCCAATTAACTCTTCTAGAAAAATTCAACAATTCCAATTTAATAATCCTATCGGCCTCTCTTTGTACCTTTTGGGACAATTGCTAGTCTATTTACAAACAAATATTCGACATACAAAGGTTTCATATACATATCATCCCGGATGGTGTGGACGAGCAGGGATGTCTAATTTACCGCTAGTCGATCTAGCTCGCCAAGAGCATCCGTAAAGCAACACGCCTCCTAGGCCTCTGGGTATTCTGAAAACTCTCTTAAACCCTAACTAAAACCCCTCACCAAAACCGGCTTTTCAATCGACGAACACAGAAAGCCAAACACAGGAATCTGAACATAGCACTCGAATGAAATGCACGCCACGAAAACCCTAGCAACGGTTGTCCGTCGCTGCAAATGCTTCGGGCGCAGACGACAATGGCCGCAAATTCAAAATACCTCTGGCCTTGCAGACGACGCTGTAAATTTAACTGTAATTCGAGCCTTTCACAGTAGAAACCCATTGATAAGTTGGAGATGTGATAAAATCCATCTCATTCGTGGTTTCTCGAGTTCCTCTGGTGTCGAAGCAGACCCAGATGATAATGGCGACGAGTATGATGACCCTCACATCTCGGTCACGAGTTCGACTCATGGCGAGTCCGACAACGACAAACCTAGTGAGCCCTAGTGGAACATGACCTAAAGGGCCAAGGTTGACGAGCCCATCTTTGGTGTTAAACATGACCTCTCAAAAATGGAGCATAAGAAAGTTTCAGAGGATTCACACTCCAAGAAGGGTAAGGGTAAAGGAGCCGTACGGGTCAAGACAGACGAGGCTATGTTCGGTGTAAAACACGACCTCCCAAAAATGGAACACGAGAAAGTTTCAGGGGATCAGCATTCGAAGAAGCGTAAGGGTAAAGGAGGTTTACGGGTAAAACAGGAGGTGTCGGAAATAGAGCGTAAGAAAGTTTCGGAGGTTCCGCATTCTAAGAAGGGCAAGGGTAAACAGGGTTTACGGGTTGAGTCCCCTAAGCCTAAGGCCAAGAAGAAAATTGCCCCCGTCGAAGTGTTGGAGGAGGAGGACGAGGAGGAGGAGGGTGAAGAAGAAGAAGGAGAAGAAGAGGAAGAGGAAGAGG
Source organism: Pinus taeda (assembly GCA_000404065.3). Taxonomy (NCBI): domain Eukaryota; kingdom Viridiplantae; phylum Streptophyta; class Pinopsida; order Pinales; family Pinaceae; genus Pinus; species Pinus taeda. The sequence goes on along the minus strand of APFE030582608.1, from coordinate 16,602 downwards.
ACGATGACGATGACGATATGGGTTCTGAAATGCCGCCGACTGATAGTTCTATTGATGATTGGTTTCCTGGATTTAGTAACGAAGAGAAAGAGAGGAGGGCTTCAGAACTGGACAAGGCTTTGCTAGAAGCGTCTCTGCAACAGCCAGAGGATGAACTCGATTAAGAAGAAGAAGAAGAGGTCAGGGAAGAGGACCAGAAGTCGTTGGCTGTCGGAATCGTTGGAGCTCCAAAGGCCGGGAAATCGACATTGACGAATTATCTGGTCAATATCCAATTTTTGATCTGTTTTTCATTTTATGGTTTATCTTCCAAAAATATGTTTATTATTACTGGCAAAGCAAGTTATCCCGGCTTTTGATCTGATTTTCATTTTATGATTTATCTTCCAAGGATATTTTGCAAGTTAGATTGAGATCAAGAACAACAGTAAATATGAGGCCCTTTGGAAACTGAACTAAAACTATCTAGACTCGTAACAGATAACTAAGCAGATATTGAGCCAAATAACCAATTCCAAGTGAACTCCAATGATTAGTTAATGAAGCTAAGTGATTGTTTATTGATCGAATGGTTTTGAGTGAGCCTTGCAGTGCTTCGGGTTGTGAATGCAACTAGTCAATGTTTTAATTCATCCACAACAAAAAGCATAACAAGTTGGAGCTTGGGGGACTGGACAAGCAAGTCTTCATTTACTGCCACCTTCAGCTAGCCACAAAACCATTGCAACCAAAGCATATGGATCCAATTGTATTGGATCAGATTGATTAGGAATTTGATTGGGTTGTAAAGGATGAATTTCTTGATGATTTGGGCTAGCTTGGCACAGGGGCTGATGATCTCTCTGTCACATTGGTATTTTAGACCCTTGACTAACTGACAGCTCCACATCTGCATGAGATAATTAGACTAAGTGCTAGCTCTTCAAGCAGGCATACTCATAGGTGAGATTTGAGATTGGAGACAAATTTTGAGTGCCAAATTTTATTAGCATATTTGATGAGATGTACTGATGGATGCACCTTTTATAGATTTGTGGATGGAATCTAATTATTAATTGTTCTGAACAAACTTATCATTTTGTGTAGTTGCTGAGATTTTCCAGTCTCATAACTTTGCTTTTGAGTTGGCCAAGGCATTGCCAGTAGGATCTTTGGAACAACTGGATGAGGACTCTGAAAAAAAGCGGAATTCACTGAAGAGGAATGAAAGTCACTCATGGTGGGAATTATTGGAGCTGCCAATGCTGGGAAATTGTCTTCGACAAATTATATGGCTAATATTTTGTTTTCATTTTATTAATTAGTTTATTAGTTGAAGAATTTGAATTTAAAGGATGTTACTAGGGCTGAGAACCTGGAATAGCAAATGAAATGGAATTTTAAAAACTTGCTATGTTTTGGCTTTTTCCATGTAACGTACAAAAGAATGAAGATTAATGCACCAATGTCGGTTTCTTTTAATATTATAGTACACCTTTTGGATCACACATTTATAGAGGAATCAGCAGAAATAGGAAAATGGACATCATGATGAAAATCCAGTTCACACAATTTTCCCTGCAAAACTATTGCAGAGATCATTCCATAAAGAACTTCAGAAAATTGAACAGGCCCTTATTAGATAATATGAGTTACTTTATATATAACAAGTAGCTAGTTATCCTGTGCTAAAGATTGCTACTCTCGGTAGCTAGTTGTACCATATGTAAAATTACAATGTTTGTTCTCGGCATAAACATTCTCTTAATTATTAAAAAAAGGTATTGTGGATTCTTACTTTAAAACTTAACATTGTAATTTTTTTTAAAATGAAAGTCGCCATAATTACATTCTTCATAATACTCTTTATATAATGATTGATTCTAATCACTTGTACATAAATAAATCTAATAATAATACAAAATATGCGCTATTGCAAACATAATAGTAAGACAAGCTTCTTTGCTAAATTTCCTTTAATTTATATTATTCTTTCAACCAATATCCCACTTAAACATAGCATATTCACCATAGGACACCATGCTTCTCTCCATGCAAGGCCACAAGGCCACCAAGTAGGGTGCAACTTCCTACATAATACGATCACTATCCCCACCCCTTCAAATCTATTTACAAACAAATATTTGAGATACAAAGGTTTGATATACATATCATCACGGATGGTGTGGACGAGCAGGCATGTCTAATTCGACGCGAGTCGACCTGGCTCGCCAAATTTGGCAAATGCGCCCCATCCTGTCCCAGGAGCATTCGTAGACCCGCGGTCCAAGCAGTGTAATTATGGGTGCCAGTGAGGCTTGTTATTTTTATATCACAAAACTCCTAGGCCTCTGGGTATTCTAAAAACTTTCTTTTAAACCCTAACTGAAACCCCTCACCAAAACCGGCTTTTCAATCGACGAACACAGAAAGCCAAACACAGGAATCTAAACATACCACTCGAATGAAATGCACGCCACGAAAAACCTAGCGACGGCTATCCGTCGCTGCAAATGCTTCGGACGCAGACGACAATGGCCACAAATTCAAAATACCTCTTGCCTTGCAGACGACGCTATAAATTTAACTGTAATTCGAGCCTTTCATAGTAGAAACCCATTGATAAGTTGGAGATGTGATAAAATCCATCTCATTCATGGTTTCTCGAGTTCCTCTGGTGTCGAAGCAGACCCAGATGATAATGGCGACGAGTATGATGACCCTCACATCTCGGTCATGAGTTCGACTCATGGTGAGTCCGACAGCGACAAACCTAGCGAGCCCCGGTGGAACATGACCTACAGGGACAAGGTTGACGAGGCCATCTTTGGTGTCAAACACGACCTCTCAAAAATGGAGCACAAGAAAGTTTCAGAGGATTCACACTCCAAGAAGGGTAAGGGTAAAGGAGCCGTACGGGTCAAGACGGACGAGGCTATGTTCGGTGTAAAACACGACCTCCCAAAAATGGAACACGAGAAAGTTTCAGAGGATCAACATTCGAAGAAGTGTAAGGGTAAAGGAGGTTTACGGGTAAAACAGGAGGCGTCGAAAATAGAGCGTAAGAAAGTTTCGGAGGTTCTGCATTCTAAGAAGGGCAAGGGTTAACAGGGTTTACGGGTTGAGTCCCCTAAGCCTAAGGCCAAGAAGAAAATTGCCCCCGTCCAAGTGTTGGAGGAGGAGGAGGAGGAGGAGGAGGACGAAGAAGAAGAAGGAGAAGAAGAGGAAGAGGAAGAGGACGATGACGATGACGATGACGACATGGGTTCTGAAATGCCGCTGACTGATAGTTCTATTGATGATTGGTTTCCTGGATTGAGTAACGAAGAGAAAGAGAGGAGGGCTTCAGAACTGGCCAAGGCTTTGCTGGAAGCGTCTCTGCAACAGCCAGATGATGAACTCGATGAAGAAGAAGAAGAAGAGGTCAGGGAAGAGGACCAGAAGTCATTGGCTGTCAGAATCGTTGGAGCTCCAAACGCCAGGAAATCAACATTGACGAATTATCTGGTCAGTGTCCAATTTTTGACTCATGGTTTATGGATCATGTAATCTGACACGGAAAACGCTATCCTGGCTTTTGATCTGATTTTCAGTTAATGATTTATTTTCCAAAGATATATTTATGATTACCGGGAAGGCGAGTTGCATTAAGATCAAGAACAACAATGGATCATACAATCTGATACGGAGGACGCATTTCTGGCTTTTGATCTGTTTTTCATTTTATGGTTTATCTTCCAAAAATATGTTTATTATTACTGGCAAAGCAAGTTATCCCGGCTTTTGATCTGATTTTCATTTTATGATTTATCTTCCAAGGATATTTTGCAAGTTAGATTGAGATCAAGAATAGCAGTAAATATGAGGCCCTTTGGAAACTGAACTAAAACTATCTAGACTCGTAACAGATAACTAAGCAGATATTGAGCCAAATAACCAATTCCAAGTGAACTCCAATGATTAGTTAATGAAGCTAAGTGATTGTTTATTGATCGAATGGTTTTGAGTGAGCCTTGCAGTGCTTCGGGTTGTGAATGCAACTAGTCAATGTTTTAATTCATCCACAACAAAAAGCATAACAAGTTGGAGCTTGGGGGACTGGACAAGCAAGTCTTCATTTACTGCCACCTTCAGCTGGCCAAAAAACCATTGCAACCAAAGCATATGGATCCAATTGTATTGGATCAGATTGATTAGGAATTTGATTGGGTTGTAAAGGATGAATTTCTTGATGATTTGGGCTAGCTTGGCACAGGGGCTGATGATCTCTCTCTCACACTAGTATTTTAGACCCTTGACTGACTGACAGCTCCACATCTGCATGAGATAATTAGACTAAGCGCTAGCTCTTCAAGCAGGCATACTCATAGGTGAGATTTGAGATTGGAAACAAATTTTGAGTGCCAAATTTTATTAGCATATTTGATGAGATGTACTGATGGATGCACCTTTTATAGATTTGTGGATGGAATCTAATTATTAATTGTTCTGCACAAACTTATCGTTTTGTTGAGTTGCTGAGATTTGCCAGTCTCATAACTTTGCTTTTTAGTTGGCCAAGGCATTGCCAATAGGATCTTTGGAACAACTGGATGAGGACTCTGAAAAAAGGGGAATTCACTGAAGAGGAATGAAAGTCACTCATGGTGGGAATTATTGGAGCTGCCGATGCTGGGAAATTGTCTTCGACAAATTATATGGCTAATCTTTTGTTTTCATTTTATTAATTAGTTTATTAGTTGAAGAATCTGAATTTAAAGGATGCTACTAGGGCTGAGAACCTGGAATAGCAAATGAAGTGGATTTTAAAAACTTGCTATGTTTTGGCTTTTTCCATGTAACGTACAAAAGAATGAAGATTAATGCACCAATGTCGGTTTCTTTTAATATTATAGTACACCTTTTAGATCACACATTTATAGAGGAATCAGCAGAAACAGGAAAATGGACATCATGACGAAAATCCAGTTCACACAATTTTCCCTGCAAAACTATTGCAGAGATCATTCCATAAAGAACTTCAGAAAATTGAACAGGCCCTTATTGGATAATATGAGTTACTTTATATATAACAAGTAGCTAGTTATCCTGTGCTAAAGATTGCTACTCTCGGTAGCTAGTTGTACCATATGTAAAATTACAATGTTTGTTCTCGGCATAAACATTCTCTTAATTATTAAAAAAAGAAGGTGTTGTGGATTCTTACTTTATAACTTAACATTATAATTCTTTTTAAAATGAAAGTCGCCATAATTACATTCTTCATAATACTCTTTATATAATGATTGATTCTAATCACTTGTACGTAAATAAATCTAAGAATAATACAAAATACATGCTATTGCAAACATAATAGTAAGACAAGCTTCTTTGCTAAATTTCCTTTAATTTATATTATTCTTTCAACCAATATCCCACATAAACATAGCATATTCACCATAGGACACCATGCTTCTCTCCATGCAAGGCCACAAGGCCACCAAGCAGGGTGAAACTTACTACATAATAAGATCACTATCCCCACCCCTTCAAATCTATTTACAAACAAATATTTGAGATACAAAGGTTTGATATACATATCATCCCGGATGGTGTGGACGAGCAGGCATGTCTATTTCGACGCGAGTCAACCTGGCTCGCTAAATTTGGAAAATGCGCCCCATCCTGTCCCAGGAGCATTCGTAGAGCAACACCCGCGGTCCAAGGAGTGTAATTATGGGTGCCAGTGAGGCTTGTTATTTTTATATCACAAAACTCCTAGGCCTCTGGGTATTTTGAAAACTTTCTCTTATACCCTAACTAAAACCCCTCACCAAAATCGGCTTTTCAATCGACGAACACAGAAAGCCAAACACAGGAATCTGAACATAGAACTTGAATGAAATGCACGCCGCGAAAACACTAGCGTCGACTGTCCGTCACTGCAAATGCTTCGGACGCAGACGACAATGGACGCAAATTCAAAATACCTCTGGCCTTGCAGACGACGCTGTAAATTTAACTGTAATTCGAGCCTTTCACAGTAGAAACCCATTGATAAGTTGGATATGTGATAAAATCCATCTCATTCGTGGTTTCTCGAGTTCCTCTGGTGTTGAAGCAGACCCAGATGATAATGGCGACGAGTATGATGACCCTCACATCTCGGTCACGAGTTCGACTCATGGCGAGTCCGACAGCGACAAACCTAGCGAGCCCCGGTGGAACATGACCTACAGGGCCAAGGTTGACGAGGCCATCTTTGGTGTCAAACACGACCTCTCAAAAATGGAGCACAAGAAAGTTTCAGAGGATTCACACTCCAAGAAGGGTAAGGGTAAGGGAGCCATACGGGTCAAGACGGACGAGGCTATGTTTGGTGTAAAACACGACCTCCCAAAAATGGAACACGAGAAAGTTTCAGAGGATCAGCATTCGAAGAAGCGTAAGGGTAAAGGAGGCTTACGGGTAAAACAGGAGGCATCGGAAATAGAGCGTAAGAATGTTTCAGAGGTTCCGCAATCTAAGAAGGGCAAGGGTAAACGGGGTTTACGGGTTGAGTCCCCTAAGCCTAAGGCCAAGAGGAAAATTGCCCCCGTCGAAGTGTTGGAGGAGGAGGAGGACGAAGAAGGAGAAGAAGAGGAAGAGGAAGAGGATGATGACGATGACGATGACGATATGGGTTCTGAAATGCCGCCGACTGATAGTTCTATTGATGATTGGTTTCCTGGATTGAGTAACGAAGAGAAAGAGAGGAGGGCTTCAGAACTGGTAATGGCTTTGCTGGAAGCGTCTCTGCAACAGCCAGACGATGAACTCGATGAAGAAGAAGAAGAAGAGGTCAGGGAAGAGGACCAAAAGTCATTGGTTGTCGGAATCGTTGGAGCTCCAAACGCCGGGAAATCGACATTGACGAATTATCTGGTCAGTATCCAATTTTTGACTCATGGTTTATGGATCATGTAATCTGACATGGAAAACGCTATCTTGGCTTTTGATCTGATTTTTAGTTAATGATTTATTTTCCAAAGATATATTTATGATTACGGGGAAGGCGAGTTGCATTAAGATCAAGAACAACAATGGATCATCCAATCTGATACGGAGGACGCAGTCCTGGCTTTGATCTGTTTCTCATTTTATGGTTTATCTTCCAAAAATAAGTTTATTATTACTGGCAAAGCAAGTTATCCCGGCTTTTGATCTGATTTTCATTTTATGACTTATCTTCCAAGGATATTTTGCAAGTTAGATTGAGATCAAGAACAACAGTAAATATGAGGCCCTTTGGAAACTAAACTAAAACTATCTAGACTCGTAACAGATAACTAAGCAGATATTGAGCCAAATAACCAATTCCAATTGAACTTCAATGATTAGTTAATGAAGCTAAGTGATTGTTTATTGATAGAATGGTTTTGAGTGAGCCTTGCAGTGCTTCAGGTTGTGAATGCAACTAGTCAATGTTTTAATTCATCCACAGCAAAAAGCATAACAAGTTGGAGCTTGGGGGACTGGACAAGAAAGTCTTCATTTACTGCCACCTTCAGCTGGCCACAAAACCATTGCAACCAAAGCATATGGATCCAATTGTATTGGATCAGATTGATTAGGAATTTGATTGGGTTGTAAAGGATGAATTTCTTGATGATTTGGGCTAGCTTGGCACAGGGGCTGATGATCTCTCTGTCACACTGGTATTTTAGACCCTTGACTAACTGACCAGTGACAGTTCCACATCTGCATGGGATAATTAGACTAAGCGCTAGCTCTTCAAGCAGGCATACTCATAGGTGAGATTTGAGATTGGAGACAAATTTTGAGTGCCAAATTTTATTAGCATATTTAATGAGATGTACTGATGGATGCACCTTTTATAGATTTGTGGATGGAATCTAATTATTAATTGTTCTGCACAAACTTATCATTTTGTGTAGTTGCTGAGATTTGCCAGTCTCATAACTTTGCTTTTTAGTTGGCCAAGGCATTGCCAGTAGGATCTTTGGAACAACTGGATGAGGACTCTGAAAAAAAGGGGAATTCACTGAAGAGAAATGAAAGTCACTCATGGTGGGAATTATTGGAGCTGCCAATGCTGGGAAATTGTCTTCGACAAATTATATGGCTAATCTTTTGTTTTCATTTTATTAATTAGTTTATTAGTTGAAGAATCTGAATTTAAAGGATGCTACCAGGGCTGAGAACTTGGAATAGCAAATGAAGTGGAATTTTAAAAGCTTGCTATGTTTTGGCTTTTTCCATGTAACGTACAAAAGAATGAAGATTAATGCACCAATGTCGGTTTCTTTTAATATTATAGTACACCTTTTAGATCACACATTTATAGAGGAATCAACAGAAACAGGAAAATGGACATCATGATGAAAATCCAGTTCACACAACTTTCCCTGCAAAACTATTGCAGAGATCATTCCATAAAGAACTTCAGAAAATTGAACAGGCCCTTATTGGATAATATGAGTTACTTTATATATAACAAGTAGCTAGTTATCCTATGCTAAAGATTGCTACTCTCGGTAGCTAGTTGTACCATATGTAAAATTACAATGTTTGTTCTCGGCATAAACATTCTCTTAATTATTAAAAAAAGAACGTGTTGTGGATTCTTACTTTAAAACTTAACATTGTAATTTTTTTTCAAATGAAAGTCGCCATAATTACATTCTTCATAATACTCTTTATATAATGATTGATTCTAATCACTTGTACGTAAATAAATGTAATAATAATACAAAATATGTGCTATTGCAAACATAATAGTAAGACAAGCTTCTTTGCTAAATTTCCTTTAATTTATATTATTCTTTCAACCATTATCCCACATAAACATAGCATATTCATCATAGGACACCATGCTTCTCTCCATGCAAGGCGACAAGGCCACCAAGCAGGGTGCAACTTCCTACATAATACGATCACTATCCCCACCCCTTCAAATCTATTTACAAACAAATATTTGAGATACAAAGGTTTGATATACATATCATCCCAGATGGTGTGGACGAGCAGGCATGTCTAATTCGACGCGAGTCGACCTGGCTCGCCAAATTTGGCAAATGCGCCCCATCCTGTCCCAGGAGCATTCTTAGAGCAACGCCCGCGGTCCGAGCAGTGTAATTATGGGTGCCGGTGAGGCTTGTTATTTTTATATCACAAAACTCCTAGGCCTCTGGGTATTCTGAAAACTTTCTCTTAAACCCTAACTAAAACCGCTCACCAAAACCGGTTTTTCAATCGACGAACACAGAAAGCCAAACACAGGAATCTGAACATACCACTCGAATGAAATGCATGCCACGAAAACCCTAGCGACGACTGTCCGTCGCTACAAATGCTTCGGACGTTGACGAAAATGGCTGCAAATTCAAAATACCTCTGGCCTTGCAGACGACGCTGTAAATTTAACCGTAATTCGAGCCTTTCACAGTAGAAATCCATTGATAAGTTGGAGATGTGATCAAATCCATCTCATTCGTGGTTTCTCGAGTTCCTCTGGTGTCGAAGCAGACCCAGATGATAATGGCGACGAGTATGATGACCCTGACATCTCTGTCACGAGTTCGACTCATGGCGAGTCCGACAGTGACAAACCTAGCGAGCCCCGGTGGAACATGACCTACAGGGACAAGGTTGACGAGGCCATCTTTGGTGTCAAACACGACCTCTCAAAAATGGAGCACAAGAAAGTTTCAGAGGATTCACACTCCAAGAAGGGTAAGGGTAAAGGAGCCGTACGGGTCAAGACGGACGAGGCTATGTTCGTTGTAAAACACGACCAACCAAAAATGGAACACGAGAAAGTTTCAGAGGATCAACATTCGAAGAAGCGTAAGGGTAAAGGAGGTTTTCGGGTAAAACAGGAGGTGTCGGAAATAGAGCGTAAGAAAGTTTCGGAGGTTCTACATTCTAAGAAGGGCAAGGGTAAACGGGATTTGCGGGTTGAGTCCCCTAAGCCTAAGGCCAAGAAGAAAATTACCCCCGTCGAAGTGTTGGAGGAGGAGGAGGAGGAGGAGGAGGATGAAGAAGGAGATGAAGAGGAAGAGGAAGAGGACGATGACGATGACGATATGGGTTCTGAAATGTCGTCGACTGATAGTTCTATTGATGATTGGTTTCCTGGATTGAGTAACGAAGAGAAAGAGAGGAGGGCTTCAGAACTAGCCAAGGCTTTGCTGGAAGCATCTCTGCAACAGCCAGACAATGAACTCGATGAAGAAGAAGAAGAAGAGGTCAGGGAAGAGGACCAGAAGTCGTTGGCTGTCGGAATCGTTGGAGCTCCAAATGCCGGGAAATCGACATTGACGAATTATCTAGTCAGTGTCCAATTTTTGACTCATTGTTTATGGATCATGTAATCTGACACGGAAAACGCTATCCTGGCTTTTGATCTGATTTTCAGTTAATGATTTATTTTCCAAAGATATATTTATGATTACCGGGAAGGCGAGTTGCATTAAGATCAAGAACAACAATGGATCATACAATCTGATACGGAGGACGCAGTCCTGGCTTTTGATCTGTTTTTCATTTTATGGTTTATCTTCCAAAAATATGTTTATTATTACTGGCAAAGCAAGTTATCCCGGCTTTTGATCTGATTTTCATTTTATGATTTATCTTCCAAGGATATTTTGCAAGTTAGATTGAGATCAAGAACAACAGTAAATATGAGGCCCTTTGGAAACTGAACTAAAACTACCTAGACTCGTAACAGATAACTAAGCAAATATTGAGCCAAATAACCAATTCCAAGTGAACTCCAATGATTAGTCAATGAAGCTAAGTGATTGTTTATTGATCCAATGGTTTTGAGTGAGCCTTGCAGTGCTTCAGCTTGTGAATGCAACTAGTCAATGTTTTAATTCATCCACAGCAAAAAGCATAACAAGTTGGAGCTTAGGGGACTGGACAAGCAAGTCTTCATTTACTACCACCTTCAGCTGGCCACAAAACCATTGCAACCAAAGCATATGGATCCAATTGTATTGGATCAGATTGATTAGGAATTTGATTGGGTTGTAAAGGATGAATTTCTTGATGATTTGGGCTAGCTTGGCATAGGGGCTGATGATCTCTCTGTCACACTGGTATTTTAGACCCTTGACTAACTGACCAGTGACAGTTCCACATCTGCATGAGATAATTAGACTAAGCGCTAGCTCTTCAAGCAGGCATACTCATAGGTGAGATTTGAGATTGGAGACAAATTTTGAGTGCCAAATTTTATTAGCATATTTGATGAGATGTACTGATGGATGCACCTTTTATAGATTTGTGGATGGAATCTAATTATTAATTGTTCTGCACAAACTTATCGTTTTGTTGAGTTGCTGAGATTTGCCAGTCTCATAACTTTGCTTTTTAGTTGGCCAAGGCATTGCCAGTAGATCTTTGGAACAACTGGATGAGGACTCTGAAAAAAAGGGGAATTCACTGAAGAGGAATGAAAGTCACTCAAGGTGGGAATTATTGGAGCTGCCAATGCTAGGAAATTGTCTTCGACAAATTATATGGCTAATCTTTTGTTTTCATTTTATTAATTAGTTTATACCCTGGAATAGCAAATGAAGTGGAATTTTAAAAACTTGCTATGTTTTGGCTTTTTCCATGTAACGTACAAAAGAATGAAGATTAATGCACCAATGTCGGTTTCTTTTAATATTATAGTACACCTTTTAGATCACACATTTATAGAGGAATCAGCAGAAACAGGAAAATGGACATCATGATGAAAATCCAGTTCACACAATTTTCCCTGCAAAACTATTGCAGAGATCATTCCATAAAGAACTTCAGAAAATTGAACAGGCCCTTATTGGATAATATGAGTTACTTTATATATAACAAGTAGCTAGTTATCCTGTGCTAAAGATTGCTACTCTCGGTAGCTAGTTGTACCATATGTAAAATTACAATGTTTGTTCTCGGCATAAACATTCTCTTAATTATTAAAAAAAGGTATTGTGGATTCTTACTTTAAAACTTAACATTGTAATTTTTTTTAAAATGAAAGTCGCCATAATTACATTCTTCATAATACTCTTTATATAATGATTGATTCTAATCACCTGTACGTAAATAAATCTAATAATAGTACAAAATATGCGCTATTGCAAACATAATAGTAAGACAAGCTTCTTTGCTAAATTTCCTTTAATTTATATTATTCTTTCAACCAATATCCCACTTAAACATAGCATATTCACCATAGGACACCATGCTTCTCTCCATGCAAGGCGACAAGGCCACCAAGCAGGGTGCAACTTCCTACATAATACGATCACTATCCCCACCCCTTCAAATCTATTTACAAACAAATGTTTGAGATACAAAGGTTTGATATACATATCATCCCGGATGGTGTGGACGAGCAGGCATGTCTAATTCGACGCGAGTCGACCTGGCTCGCCAAATTTGGCAAATGCGCCCCATCCTGTCCCAGGAGCATTCTGTTATGTAAAAAATTAATTAATTTTAGGTTTATTATTTAATTTAGGTTTAGTTAGGCGAAAGGGCACGATCATAAGATCATGCCCTTTCCCAAAGGGTGTCCATGGCGGTATTGAAGCCAGGAGCCCCATTGTAATCAGACATCATCTGTAATTTCATCTTATTAATAAATATTTCTATATATATATTTTATGTTCGTCCAGAAGTTTACACTTCATTTGGTATCAGAGCAGGTTCATTTCTTCGCCTAGGGTTATCAAGATCATTGGCTCACGGTGCCTTCTCATCCGTGCTCCCTGTCTCCGTCACCACCAGTCCTGCTCGTCCACTGTAACCCCTTCATCGTGCATTCCATTCCACTGTAACTCTGCGTCCGCACCAGTCCACTATAACTCTGCGTCCGCACCAGTCCTGCCCCGTCGTTCCGCTGCACCAGTTCCCTCCGCTGCCCATCGTTTCGCTTCTGTTCAGCCGCACCAGTTCCACTCACCGTCCTCGTCCTCCTCTGCGTGGCTACGATGCTCCGTCAACCCTCTGCCGGCCTCGACCCCCACCGACAGACATCGTATGACTTGCGGTCCATTGTGGGGGCTTTGTCGTCGGTCAAACGGTGACACCCATTCACCGGTGGCTTTTCGAGCTGACGTAGCGTATATATAT
>APFE030582601.1:0-20856 GCA_000404065.3 Pinus taeda | reverse complement strand
CGAGGTTACGGTTATTCGTTTAACCAAATATTAAATGAAACCTAAACAAAATGCATGCACGGGGTGAATGTGGATTGGCTTTTGTGGGGGGGGGGGTCATTGGGGCTATTAATATAACCAAATGTTAGATTAATCCCAAATGTTTCGGACGTGGAAGGGCTAATAGAAAGGTCCCAAATGGACCTAGTATTCCCCTACTTAGGTTATATAGCTATAATGCTATGGGGTAGGGATATTTAGTATTTTTTGGGTTATTTATATAGTCTTTGTGTGTAATAGCGATGGGAAAATGTTTTTAGGGAGCTAAAATAATAAAATTAGATGTTAATATGAGTTTATGAATTGGAATTGAATGGATGAATGCTAAGTTTATAGAATGAAAACTTAGGCATAAGGAAATGAAAGAAGTATGGAATGATCATTTTTACACAAGAAATGTGGCTTCTTTTCACTAAGTCCACTCAGATGTCAACTTGGTATTTCATAAAAAATGGAGTGAAACTGGACCTTTTTGGGAAAATCCCAAGGTCCTTGAGGGGATGTTAGTAAGTGATCTTTGGTGGAATGAAGGGGAATTAGTCATGCTTCCAAAGTCATGCAACCCAATAACTACCATGGTACCAGTGTCATTGATGAGATGAGTCCTTCTTGACAAGACAAAAAGTAATTATAACCTTGCTTCTGCAACCTTAAACTGCCTACCCAGCCTAGTACACCTAGCATTTTTTCTTCCTTTGGATTGGGTGCACTTGAACTGGAAAACCTTGATTGTCTTCTTTTCTTTTGACTTCCCTCCTATCTAAATGTACCCTTATCTCTTCCAAAGGCCCCGATTAAGCAGTTGGGCTCCTTAATTTCTCTACCTATCTACTCATCTGCCAAGCCTGAACTGTTTAGACATATATTCTTTCTCTATTCTACAATAGCAAATTTAAATATGGAATGGTCCAGATTGAACTGTTGGGCCATCCATCAAGTGTGATAAGCAGTAGTATATTCACATTATGAACTTGCAAAATAAGATAGCAGTTGCATCTTGACTGGCCACTTTCTTGGTCTCTTGGTTTGGGGTTGATTTTAACTCTTTTTCTTCTGACTAACATTTTCTTGCCTTTTGATTATTCTTTTAAGGCATACCCTCTTTACATTTTTTAATTTTCTTTGTCTGTATACAAAATATGGAACCTCTGTAGCATGCAAGGATGAACATATTTGGAACTTCCATAGTCAATCATGAAAAATGAAACCTATTGGTATAGGAACCTAATAGTGGCTCCACTTAGGGATGGCTTTTCCTGGTGAAAAGACAAGAACAGGAAGGCAGATTGCCTTATTTTTCAGTTCTTGTTGTAGTCTAAAACTTCCTTGTCTTGGAGACCATTAATATGAATCTTTGTAATTTGTACGCAGTACTTTTTTAAGCTGATCTGTGTGAAATTCCAGCTCTGCTTCTTGCTGGTTTCTCTCACTGTTTATCATCATATTTATACTTCCCAAGTCCTTTTCTTGATTTCTTATGGTGGACTCAGAATATACATCAAAAAGTGATGCAGTTCCCTGATGTTTCTTCAAAATTTGTTGCACTTGGTTCCTTATCTAACTGTTGTAAATGAAAAATGCTGGAAATACAAATATTTGTGTACAATATATAGTTGTGTTGTGTTCATCAAAAGGGATCAAAATTATGTTTGAGCATTCGTCCATTGACTGGGCCCTCTTCAGTGCCTGTGCCATCTAAACTCTTCAAGAAATAGGTGTTGTTACCTTGTACAACTTGAATAACAAATGGTCCCTTCTAAAGAAAATCAAATTTTCCATGTATCCCTTTATCTTCCCTCCTAGAGTCCCATTTCAGCACTTTGTTTCCTATGAAAAAAATTTCATCTTTTGTTCTTTTATCAAATATCTTCTTGAGTTTGTCTTGTAGAACCTGAGTTCTTTGATATACTTCTTCTCTTGTTTGCTGCAAGTGAATAGTTTGATTGATCCTTCTCTAAATATCATTAGGCTCTGCTTGTATTTCTTGTAGCAACTTGATCACAGGGATTCCTAAAGAGGATGGGAAAACAACATATATACCATACACCAATTCATATGGACTTGTTCCAATGGATATTTTTGTGGTCGGTCTGTCTGCCCATAGTGCATTCACAAGTTTTTTGTGCCAATTCTTTTTATTTTCTTCCAAGACCTTTTTGATGATGTTGATGAGGCTTTCATTGGTAGGCTATGGAGTGGCCCAAGGTAATGTGATATTTGTGGCAAAAAATGATCATTCTTTTGGATTTAAAGGCAGTTGCATTGTCTGTAATGATCTTTTCTGGAAAACCAAATCTAGATAGGATATTGGTTTCTAGGAATTGGATGATGATTGAGTCATTGGCTTGCCTACAAGGGATGGCTTCTATCCATTTGGTAAAATAATCTACGGTTGTCAAAATCCATCTATGTTGGCCAAAAGATGAAGGGTGGATCTCCCCAATGAAGTCTAAACCCCATTGTTGAAATGGGCTTTCAGTTGAAATGGATTTGAGGGGCAAGGGCAATAGTTTTTTGGCATTTATGGCAAGACATCACAAATTTTCTCACATCAGCAAACAGGGAAGGCCAATAAAATCTAGCCCTTAGGATTTTATCAGTTGTTGATTTCCAATACAAAAGTCCATCACAATTTCTTGCATGAAATTCCTTGAGGACTTTGTCAGTTTCATCTAAAATTAGGTAGTTAAGGAAAATACCTTCATGATTTTTCCAACACAACACATTATCTATGATACAAAACTTTGAAGCTTTCATTTTAAAGAATCTCTTTTTGGTTCTGGATAACCCTGGAGGAGCTTGCAGGTTTGATAATACAAAACATATATCAGTGTACCAAGGTGATTGTAAAAAGGCTTGATTGATCTGTGGGGTCGCCATCTCCTGTTCGTTATCTAGTTCATTGATTTCTAGGGCTTGAAAGTTGGTTTCAGTCATTAATTTGGCTAGCCCTTGTCCTTTTATGAGTTTTTTTGGCTTGATTTCAATGTCATATTATAAAATGTTGGCTATCCATTTGCCCCTTTTACCTTCAATTCCCTCTTGAGTGAGAATATCTTTGACTACTGCATTTGGAACATAGGCCATTATGTGAGAGTACAAGATATAAATTCTGAAATCTTTTATGGCTTTCATAAGGGCATATGCATGCTTGTCCATGATTTGGTATTTGAGTGGAGAATCTCTGAGTGCTTTCCTAAAAAAAGCAATGGGTTTCTCACATCCTAAGTCATCCTTTTGTAATAGGACAACAACAATATTATGCTCAGATGCAAAGGAAAAGATTATAAAATATTTATCAAACCTGGGACTTGTAAGAAAAGGTGTTCTTGTCAAAGCTATTTTGATTTCCTCAAAGGCTTTCTTGGATTCTATTGTCCATTTGACTTTAGAATCTTTCTTTAGCATATTATTCAATAGTCTTATTAGCTCGGCCAAATTGGGAATGAATCTTCTCAGGAAATTGATTTTTCCTAGAAAGGCTTCTAATTCTTTGATGTTTCTTGGATGAGGGACTTGAAGGATAGCTTGAATTCTGTCTGGGTCAATTCTTATACCATATTTTGAATTATGTGACCTAGGAGTTTGCCCTCTTCTAGGCCAAACAATGATTTCTTTGGGTTCAATGATATGCCATATTTTCTGCAAATTAAGAACACTAGTGTGAGATGTTCTAAATGTTCTTGGTCTGATTTTGAAAATGCAGTAAGATCGTCAAGGTATACTACTAAAAAGTCATGAATCTCTTTAGCAAAGGCTATGTCCATTGCCCTGTGAAATGTGGCTCCTGCATTCTTGAGTCCAAAAGGCATTTTGACATATTTAAAGGTTCCCCAAGGTGTTGTAAAGGCAGTTTTGTCCCGATCATCTCGGTGAACCAGAATCTGATTAAATCCTGAGAAGCCATGTAATAATGAAATTCTTGAAGCCCCCACTACCCTTTGTAGGATATGATCCATTTTTGGTAGAGGGTAGTGATCTTTGAGAGAATATTTATTCAAATTTCTAAGTTCAACACAAAGCCTTATCTCTCCAGTTTTCTTTCTAGTGGGTACTCGATTTGAAATCCATTCAGAGAATCTAATGGGTACAATGGTTCCTACTTCAAACATTCATTTAACTTCTTTTTCAAGCAGGGGAAGGAGAATAGGATTGACCCATCTAAGCTTTTGTTTAAAAGGTTTCTAATTTTCTTTCAAGGGTATAGTATGTTGGATGACTGAAGTATCATAGGACTTGAGGTCCTCATAACTCCAGGCAAAGACATCTTGGAACTCTTTAAACAACTCAATGTATTTCAGTTTTTTTATCAGGAGGCAAGGTTTTGGAGAGTTTTACCATTCTGGGATTTTCTATGGTTCCAATATTGCAGTCCTCAATTTCTACATTCAGTGGTTGCATTTTTGGTTTTCTTGGAATGCCATTTGAATCAAATATATCCTCCAAGGGAGTTAGGCCTATGGGTAGGACATTGTCCTTCAGCTCAATTACTTCATTTTCTTCCTCAATCATTTCATCAAAATTAACTTGTTTGAGTTCTTGTAGCTTTCTGTGATTAAAATTTGTTGGATTCAAAAGCACATTTGCTGCTTCAACTAATATGATTGGCTCAGCTTTGTCAATTTGATGTTGATCATCAAAAGTGCTTGTGTCTATGTTTATGCTTGAAAATTCTTCTTTTAAAGTCAAGAAGTTGTTGATTTGGGTGTAATTTTCAAACACTTGCCAATATTTTACATTATTTGGGATGGTAGGTCTGTGTTTGATCTCAGTAGTGAAGTGATGATTGTGTTCAAAAGGCAGTTTACAAGTGCTGCCAAAGGTTGCCAAACTATGTGCATGTAGGTTGTGTTTTCTTGGAATTTTAGTGAGTTATGATTCCACGAAGGTGTTTAGTATTTCCATAGCTGTACCTCTATAAGCCCTTAGCCTAGGATCATTTGCGACAAAATTTCCCTTTATCTGTTGTATTATCAAATCTGAGTCTCCTAGAATTGAAATTTTGGTGACCCCTAGCCTTCTAATTAGTTTGAGTCCCAACAGAAGGGCTTCATATTCGACCATATTGTTTGTGCATTTGAAGTTTAGCCTATATGCATGACCTTGAGCATGGTCATTTTGTATTTTGTGTATCCAAATCCCTGCGCCTACTCCTAACTTGTTCACTAACCCATCAAATTCTAAGTACCATAAGGTTTCTTGGTTAAGATTATCCTTAATAGTTTTGGAAGCTTGTTCAGTGGGCAGGTTTGGCTTTTGTAACTCATGATATGTCATTTTACTTAGTTGTATCAATCACATCAAGACTTTTTTGATCTTGGGCACTATATTGTTCATTCATGCTTTCTGTTTGGGCTTTTTTGAGGATTTTGACATCAGTTGTGGGACGCATGTCAGCATTGTATAAGATAAATGAATCCATGTCAGAGTGAATGGAATAGATGTGGAAGTTCTAGTGTTTCTCTTGACTGCTAACCACATATTTCATCAGTGTTTCTCTGTACAATCTCTTTGGCTATCCAAAGACTGAGATAGTGGCATAGGACATGTCCAGTTGCAAAGAACCTTGGAGTTTTACACCCCAAGATCTGGACAAAAGCATACCATACTTGGGTGGGATATCCGCTACCACTATATCCATCAAGATAGTCTTAGCTGGATATTGAACTAAAGATACACAAAGGTCTTTGATTAGGCCTAGACACCTGACCTGGCTAGAATCAAATGAGAACAGGTCCTTATATGGCCTTGTGATGTCTAGGTCTAGCTTTTCCATCACGGATTTGGGCATTAGATTATCGGAATCTCCTGAATCAAACATTGCATTGTGCAAAACTTTGTCATGAATGTTTAAGCTCACATAGAATGGAGGAATTCCTCCATCTACTGATTTACCATTGACTTCCGGACCAAAAATCAGTTCTGGTTGGTCATCCAAAACATTGACTGCATCCCTATTCTCTGATATTTGCAGTGACCTATTGATTTTCTATATATAAACTTCATGTTTGGCCAATTCAGAGACAGGAATGGCTATCTTTAGCTTGCCAATTTCTATTTCTAAGTTAAAAGGTTTTTCTATCTGATTCTTTATATATTGGGTAGCAAGCTTCTCTCTTTCAGCTAAGCTTTCATTGACCTTCTCTTGGTTATGAGCGCTGTGATGGGGTACATCTGATTTGAAATTATTTTCAAGAAGGTTGTTCAAATCTTCTTTTGAAGAATGGGAGGTGTTTGACTAGTTTCTTGAAAGCTGTAGGTCTAATACATCTTCTACAGTAACTTCTTTTGGGTCTGCTTTATCAGAGGATTCTGTTGGGACAACTTTATCCTTTGTTTTCTTACGCTGTTTAGTATCTTTCAGCTTGGTAGGTTCAGACACATCTATTGTTCTGCTTCTCAATTTATACTATTTATGAACCTCATAGACGGCTGCATCATACCCTTCTCTGAAATCAAATCACTCTCCAGATTTGGTTTGAAATTGGTTGAATTCGTGGGTCTCTTAGTCATCTTGGGTTAGAAAAATTTGTTGCTCGCTATCTAAACCCACTAAGTTGATGTGAGGGTCCTCTGTGGGTTCACTAGAGGTTGAGGCCTCTACATAATTCTCTTGAAATGGGGGTCTAATGTTCTGATCTGGACCAACTCTTCCAGCATTTGGGTTTTGATTTTTTCTAAAATTTGGATTCCTGGCTGTGTTACTTGCTTGACCCTCCCAAGATGATTTTCTCTCAATGGTATCTACCCTATCTCCCAATCTGTCCATCCCTTTGATGATTGCATCAAGTTTTTGCTCAAATGCTGAAGGTTCTTCTTTGAATGTTGTTCTTCTTTCAGTTCTAGCCCAGTTTCGTTTAGCAATCAAATTTGCCTCTACACTGAAAGCTACATTCTGCATGTCTGCTAGGCTTAACGAGGCTCTTTCTCTCAGCTGGTATGCCATGTCTGAATCAAATCCATCAGGGAATTTGATCAAGGCTAAGTCAGGTGGAGGTCTAAGGTTTTGCGCGATGGCATTGTATACAGTGTTGAACCTAGCACAATAGTCTTGGACAGTTTCTTGTGGACCCCTTTTTAAATTTTCATACTCAGTTAATATGTGTAAAGGGTCTTTCTTCTTTTCCCATCTGTTTAAAAAAGCTTGATATAGGGCCTCTGGGTTGGCTATAGAGTTTGAAGCAAGTGACCTAAACCAGGTTCTCACATCACCAGTTAGGCTTTGGACAAAGATTTTCATTCTCACATCATTATCATCAATTTCATAATTTTCAAAAAAAAATCTTGCATTTTCTTAGTGTGTTGCTGGGATGTATGGGAGCCAGTACCATCAAAATAAGTGATATTACTTTGATAATCCTAAGGCATAGCCCCTATATTTGCAGGTAGTTGTAAAGGAGCATAACGATTTGCCACAAGGATAAATGGGACAACAGGAAGAAATGGGACAGTTGGAAGAGCAGGTACGGTGGTAGATATATGTGTGTTAGATGGAGGTGTAGAGAAGGTGCTTTGAGAAGTGGATGAAGAACTAGGAGAAGTAGGAGTAATGTGAGGACGGATTGAAGCTTTAGCAAGGGTTGGAATATAGCTTTGTTGAACCGCTTCAGGACTTAAATCAGCAAAATCTTCTTGTTTCTCTTGTTTCCTAAGGATCTTAGGGATAAAATTGGGATTTTCAAAAATAGCTGGAGGATCTGGGTCAGGGTTTGACCTTGTGTAACCTATTTTCTTCTTTGGAGCCAGCTTCTGAATTTGTTTTTGATATTTTTCTGGGAACGTTTTTTAATCACAGCTATAGATAATATTTCACAAGAGATTCTTTTGAAAAATAGGAGGCTTTGGGCTTTCTTTTGACTATTTTAAAACAGGAAAACTGATCAAATCTTTGAGAAGGTTGTTTAAAGCCTGAAACTAGACTGGAGATTGGTTGAAGTAGCTTTTACTTACTTCTGTAAATGCACAGCAAGAACAATTTGAGAGGCTACCTGGCTAACTTCAGGTTCCATCTGTAGTTTTAGAAAATATACAGCAGTAACAAATAGTCATTCAGTTCCCCAGTGGAGTCGCCAATGATGTTATCACTCAGGTTGTTCCCTGGCTCCAAGAGGGAATACGGCCGAGGTAACCACTAACCAATCTTTTAGTTGTAGGTCCTAGCCCACCTACAACCAGAGAGGGCTCTCTCTTTGTAATTTAGCTTTGTTTTGGAGTATTTTAGGCTAGTTATGAAACACAAGTTTTTGTATGATGTTTGGAAGGTGACATTCAATAGAATTAGGTAGTAATTTGAAAGAAGTTCACACCAATGGGTTGATGGATTCTAATGGGAATGAGCCCCTGGGATTGTTTCTTTTGCAATAAGACAACTACAGAGCAAGATAATTAAACACAAAACAACTTTGAAGCTGAAATAAGATGAACTGAAGTCAAGAAATGAAAGGCAATTAAGAATCTTTCATCATATTAATAGAGGGAAATTGTATAAACATTTCAGGGCGCAATTAAGAATTCCTTGGTGATGTTTAGAGTGAAAGAACCAGGGAGACAAGAGAAATCAAGAGTTCTTGCCTATGCTAGTCCTATGGAAAACATAAAAAATTACAGGAATTGAACTCAGAGTACAACAAAGTAAATTCTGGGTTATTATTCTTTCCCGTAACTTAGAACCTGATATTTAGATGATAATTAAGACACAAATAGGGTAAAAATAAGAGTACATAAGACTTATTGATCCATGCATTAACATGAGAATCCTGCAATCTATCCCTTTGCCATCGATTCCACAACAGTAAGTTCACCAACAAAGCATTCCCGCAATTTTTATTTCTGAAAAGTTCTCAAAAAACATACAGCGCAGGTTCAGAATGATATTCACCAGCCAACAATAATACATCTCTTTAGCAAGTATTTATAGGAGTTTACAAAAATATCCCATAGGGAAATATCTGGACATAAATTTATCCATCTACTCTGATAGAAGGAATAAATTATGTGGGAAAAAACTATGTAGCAATAATTGAGGAAATAAATGTGCTTTATTGGCTGCTGTAGGTGTCCTGTTTGTTGTTGACTTTTTGACTCTGATAGTCCGTTGATGACTACTTTGCTGATGTGCGGTCCTATCATGCTGTGATTTGCCACCTATGTTTGAGTTTGTTTGAATGATTTTTAGTGCTAATTTCATCCACTGTCAATTTGATTTTCCGATAGCAAAGCCATATTATAAAATTTGCTTGTTATGTAGACAATTTATAAGAAGAGAATCAAAACTACTTTAGAATCTCAAGAAGGTTTTGCCACCACTGATCTATTGGTAATTGATGTTTTCTTAATTTAAATAATATCTCATCAGCTTCACTGTATGTATAATAATTTGGCCAGACTAGAAAGGGATCTGTTATCTCATGCTCACTGTAAAACAAGTTTTCCAGTTTATCATACAAACTTTGTCCAGAGGGAGGAACTATTTCTTCCGAGCCACTTGATGATGATGAGATCTAATTTTGCACATAAGTATTCAGCCTGTATGCATATTGTTCCTATTTTAATAGCTTTCCAATGCTAGTGACCAGGCTGGGTAAACCTTTTCTCTATAAATTTGAAATTTTTTGTCTGAAAGCATGCACCTCTGTCTGCATATCCTGATACTTTCTTTCTATAGTTTGGAAAAACTTTCTCATGGTCAACACTTTCTTGACTCTTACAATAGTCTCTGTCCTATTCTGAGTGTTTAGAACCGCTAGCTGCTCACCAGCACGAGTATTCAAAAAATGAATCAATTGATTAGCTTGCTCAGGCTTATTTGCCAATAATGCTCTGGCCTTCTGAGTTTCATATTGAGCTACTGCCATTAATTCTATCTGGTCAAAAATAGTTTGTATTGTTTTCCATTGATCAGCAATGGTTTTGCCAATCTTATCCCACAAAATAGTTTTTATTTTAGTCAGGGTTCTATGGAGAGTGAGGTCCTTCTCCAAGGCCTTTATTTTGTTCTCTAGGACCTTTACTTCCCTGGTCTTCTCGGCAACTGTCATTTTTGATTTATCATAACTAGCCTCAACCTTGGCTAGCTTTTGCTTGGTCTCCTTCATTTCTGCCATCTGTAATTCCAGAGCCTTAATTTCTTTCATCATAGCTTCCATCCTCGGGCTGGCTTCTTGCAATTTTGTTGTTGTAGTCATTGTGAGGCACCTGCTACCGAAGTTGGATCTAGGGGAGGTGCTACTATAGTGATTGTTTTAGGAGGAGCTGTGATTATTGGAGTTGTTTGGGGTGGTTGAGGGGCCAACTCTTGCTATTTCTCTTATTGAGCCTCTTCCAATTCCTTTTCTGTGTCTAACAGCCTTTGGTTCATCCTCATAAGCAAGATGACCAGATCATCTACTTCCTGTTGTTGTGACACCTCTCTAGTTTGAGGATGTATGGTAGCTGGCAGCTTCATTTGTTTTCTCAGGGCTGCTATATCCTCTTCCTTTTTCCTGATCAAGGCTTGTGTGCCTTTGGGATCTTTGGTTTCATGTCCCAACTCTATAATGATCTCTTCCAAGGATTTTATCCTATTATCCTTGGCCAATGAGGAGGCTTTCTCCAACTCTAGTTGAGCAGAAGTATTATACAAAGAATTTTGTAATCTATGAGCCATTAGAGCCTTGTCTACTAGCATGGAGTAAACCATTTCTCCAGACTGCTTATGCAATTCAATATGGTCTATTGGATGTATATCTTTGGCCAGGACCTCCAGATTGGTTCTAATGTAGTCTGCAGCTGACTGTGGATGCTGTATAGTAGGTATGAAGTGACTAAGAGTCATCTTTCCTGCCTGCATGTCATATGCTGCCATCAGTCTTTTTTGATTTGTTGGTGGCATTCTCATCAATTGATTGTAAAACTGAAACCTTATTGGCTCGTTTCTAGCTTTGATCTCAGTGAATGCTTGTTTGATATCCGAGCCCTGCCTGGTCTGTTGTTTGGAGGATGAAACCTCCCCACCTGGTTGTCTTTCTTGCTCCTGCTGAAAGGAGCTGGCAGATGTCTCCAAAATAGGAGGGATCTGCTCTTTAGAAGTCCCCTCACCTCTGATATTGCCTGTAGTTTCCTCAGTAATTTCCTCCTCTGAATAAGGGTTTAGTCTCTATCTTTTCTCACCTTGCTGGTCGGTGGATGCACCTGTAGGTGTTTCTTCCGTTCTGTCCCTATTTTTAGATCTTTCCTCATTATGAGGGGTTTGCAATACATGGATCTCAACTGCCTTTGTTGCGTTGAAGGGCCTTGTTCTTGGACCTTTTTCTGATTTTTGGATGGTTGCTCTTCCATTGTACTTTGTTGTTTTGAATGTTCAATTTCTTTACCCTTCCTTGCAGATGAAATGGCCTCTTTAGCTTGCTGTTGTGGAGGTGTAGCAACTGATGTGCTTGCTCCAATATGTTGAGGCTATGTGAAAGTGACCTGTGCAACATATTCTAGGTCAATTCTTTTCTCATGGTCTTTCATATCTTTTTCTAATCTTTCTTCCTCAGTAAGCTCTTCTTCATGTAATGTGCCCTCTACCCATTCTTGTTGATTATCATATTGTTCAATGTGGGGGATTGGCTGGTCACATATCTTGAAAGCCCGTGTTTGATTCTTCTAAGGCTAATAAAATGTTCAGTGTCATATGGTGCCCAAAAGAAGCTTTGATTCAACATGAGTTCTTCCCTTAGCATATTGTCTGTATCCTTCCAGGCTTCTTCCCTTTTATTGAAAACAAAGGGACCCAATTGATGTCTGATTTTAAGTTGTGCTTTCTTGTTTTTCCCATGAAAATGAGTCAAATCTGCACTACTGTACTACCTGAAGTATTCTAAGGCAAAAAGTATCGTAGGGACATATCTTGGCAGTTTATAGGGAGGCAACTCACACCCATAAATTCTGATCATTGTGTGGTTTTGGTAGAAATACCAATCACCAATGCTGTAGCCCTTTGAAAGATGTAGGATTCTTTGCATTTCAGCAGTGAGTCTGCCAGGAGGAGTCATCATTAATAGGCAAGTGGCTGGGTAGATAACTGAGGTCCAGAAGATAACATATTTTCTTTCTCCTTTTCAGTCCAATCATTTGAGAGGAACTTTGAAACTATCAGGGTGATAGTACATCGACAGATGGTAAATGTAGGAGGTATACTTGAACACTCTTTCTCTCTCCATCATCATGAATTGCTGATGTATTTTTTTTGTTATGAAGGTGGCATAGTCATACATGACAGCAGGGGGCTGTCCTGGAGTGAACATGGTTAATAACAGAAACACAGTTTCATCCACAAATTCTCTTGTCTTGCATCCCAAAATGTAGGAAATCATATCTACCAGGAGTCTTCCTGTTTCATTGAATGAGACTTGATGGTAGGGTGGGGGATGATCGGACTGGCACTGTGGTTCCATAAAAAACTGACCTACCCTTGATATTTCTGAACTAGAGAGCTTTACACCCTGATCAAGTAAGTTCTTCATTCTAAGAGGAACTAGAGGCTGAGGTGGATCAAAGTTCATCATTTCATTTATAGATTGATGAGTGATATAGAACAACACAGACCCATCTGGAGTGAGGATTGCTCTCTGAGTGGGGTCATAGTTTGCATGACAGAGATGGATGAAGTCAGGAAGCACATTGACTGATGGGAGGTAGTAGATGGGCATACTAGATTTCCAGATTCTGAGGATATCAGTGTTATTCCTGTGATTGTTTCTGAAGTGACCCATAGTTTTAAGATGAGACCTGAGGCCCATCATGTCCTTGATCTGGAAGTCCTTGTCTGCCAAAGGTAACCACTCTAAATCCATGTGTGGAGCATTCAAAGGAGCAATGTTGAGAGCCACTGGAGCCTCCATGTTTACACTGTTTGTATTTTGATTGTAATGTAGGTGTGTGCAGCAATAGGTAACAGGACTCAGGCTCTGATTTTTATCTCAAACTAATCACACTGTGTAGATTCTATGGTGAAATAACAAATTTGCAGAACTTAGACAGGGTTTTTTTTACATAAACTTGTTGAATTGCAAACTCTATGGAGAGAATGACAGGGAAATGGAATTGGATTTTGCCCAAAGGGGAGAAAGCTTGCAGAGGGAAAAGGAAGCTGAGGATTTCCCTTTTTAAAACCAGATTAATACAGAAGTAACATGGTGCTAGACCACTTTAATTCAATGCTTGGGAAATTTTGGGAGTCTCTGTGGGTGAAAATGGATGCAAAGTGTATTATAATGGCCCATTTACAGAGGTAACAACTTAAACTCGCAGGTTCGTTGTGAATCAACAGCTCGGATGGTACATGCAGGATGGTGAGTGATAGGTAGGAGCACCTTTGGATGTGAATTACAGGGGCTTTAGGTGATTTTTAACAGAGAACTATAAATGAAACAAGGTTTTCAGGCGGAAAGATGGATAAATACCTATTCCTGAGGCGCCAAGGGTAGTTAGCAGGTACAACTCGAGCTGTGAGGCCGAGCTATGGAGTCAAATTTGCAGGTTGATGGATAGTACAAGCTCCAGAGGTGATTTGGTAGTGAAAGTGCATGCACGTTGTTTGTGGGCGCAACAAATAGAAATAGGCGCAAACAGTTGTTTTCACGACTTTTTAACAAATTTTGGACATTTTAGCGCTTTTGGCGCTTTTTCGTGGATGATGTCATCATGACGTATTTTGTGTCACGTAGCGGTATGACGTGGAAACTGACGTGGATGATGATGTGGCACATGACATGGTAGTGGGGCGGTGACGTCAGCAAATGATGTGGCGCAGCTAGAGGGTAGTGGCGGGTGATGTGGATGCAACGTCATGCGCTGACGCAGGCGAAAGGGCAGGGTGGTAAGATGTTTCCATCAGACCGCCTTTGGTATGGGAGCGGTAATTGTCAGAGGCGGCCTGATGTAATCAACAGGCGACAAGTTTCCTTGTGTACGACGGTGAAACCGTCAACCATCGGGTACTAATGTACCATCAATGAGGCGCGTCCAATATTGATTAGGACCGTCGAATCTAGGGGAGGTGATCCGACGATGGACGGAAGGGCGATATGATCGGGCGTTATCACAGGAGCGCACACGATAAACCTTAATCTTTGTATGGTTTCTGGTGGGTTTAGACCTTGGGTTATAGGTTTAATGTTTGTGTCAGGGTTATGGTTATTCATTTAAGCAAATATTAAACGAAACCTAAACAAAATGCATGCGCAGGGTGAATGTGGAATGGCTTGTGTGGGGGAGGGTCATTGTGGCTATTAATCTAACCAAATGTTAGATTAATATTGAATGTTTCAGACGTAGAAGGGCTAATACCAAGGCCCCAAATGGACCTAGTATTCCCCTACTTAGCTTATATAGCTATAATGCTATGGGGTAGGGATATTTAGTATTTTTTGGGTTATTTATATAGTTTTTGTGTGTAATAGGGATGGGAAAATGTTTTTATGGAGCTAAAATAATAAAATTAGATGTTAATATGAGTTTATGGATTGAAATTGAATGGATGAATGTTAAGTTTATAGAATGAAAACTTAGGCATAGGGAAATGAAAGAAGTATGGAATGATCATTTTTACACAAGAAATGTGGCTTCTTTTCACTAAGTCCACTCAGATGTCAACTTGGTATTTCATAAAAAATGGAGTGAAACTGGACTTTTTTGGGCAAATCCCAAGGTCCTTGAGGGGATTTTAGCAAGTGATCTTTGGGGGAATGAAGGGGAATTAGTCATGCTTCCAAAGTCATGCAACCCAATAACTACCATGGTACCAATGTCATTGATGAGATGAGTCCTTCTTAACAAGACAAAAAGTAATTATAACCTTGCTTCTGCAACCTCAAACTGCCTACCTAGCCTAGTACACCTAGCATTTTTTCTTCCTTTGGATTGGGTGCACTTGAACTGGCAAACCCTGATTGTCTTCTTTTATTTTGACTTCCCTCCTATCTAAATGTACCCTTATCTCTTTCAAGGGCCTAGATTAAGCAGTTGGGCTCCTTAATTTCTCTACCTATCTACTCATCTGCGAAGCCTGAACTGTTTGGACATATATTCTTTCTCTATTCTACAACAACAAATTTAAATATGGAATGGTCCAGATTGAACTGTTGGGCCATCGATCAAGTGTGATAAGCAGCAGTGTCTTCACATTGTGAACTTGCAAAATAAGATAGCAGTGGCATCTTGACTGGCCACTTTCTTGGTCTCTTGGTTTTGGGTTCATTTTAACTCTTTTTCTTCTGACTAACATTTTCTTTCCTTTTGATTATTCTTTTAAGGCATACCCTCTTTACATTTTTTAATTTTCTTTGTCTGTATACAAAATATGGAACCTCTGCAGCATGCAAGAATGAACATATCTGGCACTTCCATAGTCAATCATGAAAAATGTAACCTATTGGTATAGGAACCTAACAGGTGCCACACCTACCTATGTGCTATTGAAAGACTACCACTAAGATAGAAGCATGATAGTGTGGGTGCTGAGAGAGATGACTTATCAACTATGTGATCATCAGTGCTAGCATGTATCTCTCAGTTTTGTGTGGATATCCACCAAGAATCATATAAGGTCCATTTGTCGACAATGTTAAAGGAAGTCAAGGTTCGTGAGTGGAAAATTGGAGATCACTGCTGATCCCTATTATATTGTTCGTGGTATCACTCTTGTTTGTTGGTAGAGTCCATGACAAGGGTCGAATATATTTCTTTTTCTTCCCTTTGTTCCACGTTCTCTTGGTGGCCATGACCATTGGAGCCTCCATTATATCGGCATAGGAATTCAAGGATGGTAAAAGGTAGATTGATGTGGGCAGTGTGGAGCAGTGACTATAAATCAATGTGGTAATGAGGGATAATGCACAATCTATGATAACAAGTGGAGTCAACGTTGAGTGTGGAGTAATATATAGTCCATGGTAACTTGACTGAGTGTAAAATAAAGGTGGATGAGTGTGGAGACACATGGAGTAAATGCACATGAGGGAACCAGAGGTCGGGCTATGCTAACGGTTAACCATACTCCTACATCTGAGAGGAAGTCCACCATACACCTACAATTTTTTTTGTATCGGATCTCTCAGGTGAGGTAATGTTTCATTTCATATGACTTTGCTAGATCAGAGCTCTCACCGAAGGATTTGTTCCATTGCATCTATACAATGGTGAAGAATGGTGAACCCAATTTTTTGTTTGTTTGACCAATGCTCCCTCTTTGCACTTTGATGTAAAAAAAAAAACTTTTTGGAATTGAATTTTGGGTCATCAAAGGGTAATGTTGGAACAAAATCTTTAAAGATTTTTTTAAAGGGTTTCTTAATACAAACAACAAGCCTTGTTTTAGTTTGGTGTGCGCATGTGAAAGGCGCTATTTAAAAAAAGGGGGGGCTTTCTGTAGCCTTAAAAATAGTTTTGTTTTGAGCATCCATCTTAAGGGGCTATTTTCTTAAAAAAGGATTTTTATATTATTTTTTTAAAAAATAGAGCACATCTTTGGACTTTCTTGAAAGGGATTTGATATTTTTTTAAAGTAACGCCTATTTATAAATTCATGATTGGATTTATTTTGAGTTATTGGGAGAAGATGGCGAACCCACTACCAGAGACATACCTGAAAGAAACAAATAAATTGGATGGCACAAACTTTGCCAAATGGAAATTCAAGTTACAGACATGGTTAGAAGGTTTGTCACTTCAACCATCACAAAGGGAGAATAAGCCATGGGGGATTCACTACGGGAGAAATACCATACCACGTGGGTTCATATTGGGGGATATATATTGAGGACAAAATGGCATAATATATTGAGCATATATTAGGGGGTAAATGGTTTTTATATTGAGAGGTACAAAAAGTCGAGCTCAAAGTTAATGAGAAAATATAAACAAGTATAAAAAATGTTAATGAAAAATTAGATTCTTATAATATATAATGAAAGTAGGGGTTTTTTATATTTGGATTGTGTATTGGTTTATATTGGTAGGGGATTAGATAATGGGATTTTTATAGGTATTTTCCAATATGTATTCAAGTTAGGGGTATTGTTTAGTATGCCATGAATACACATCATATGACAGAGGTTGATTGAGTGAATCCCATGTGGACGACACAAAACCCGGTCCATGCTCAGCCGCTGCATTGATTCACGACTCTAAGAAGTGGGAGGATAAGGCAAAGGTATTATTAAGGACGTTTGTTAAAGATAATGTATTCCATTATATTAATTATTATCACACGTTCAACGTGATCTGCAACACATTCAAGGAGTTGTATGAAGCTTAGAACATAAATCTAGTTATTTTTTTAAATAGTGGAATCTGGTATATTAAGACGGAAGAGAATGAATCTGTTAGTGCCCTTATTTCCAAAATTAAAGATTTAAAAGATAATTTCGAAGATATAGGTGAATCACTACATGTTATTGATATTGTGAAAATCACTTTAAATGGAATTTCATAGGACTACGAGATTTTATTATATGTCTTGCAACAGAGGAGAAAATTCCAAAATTTGAGGAATTGACAAGAATACTATTGGAGGAAGACAAGACGTGCAAGAACTTGAATCCTCAGATTCTAGATTTGCAACTTTTGGTGAAGAAGAAATTATTCGAAGGGAAATAATGAGGATCAAAGAAAGGTGGAATCTCATCTCATAGAAGGCCATTTCCAAAACTAAATCTCTTGAAAATAGCAACAAGAAATGATAAAAATAGAATCCAAAATATTCCAATTTTAATTTGTCCTTGAATTAAAATTGTGAATTAAAAATCGAATTTAGTCTCACTAGCTGCTTCGAAATAATTAATCAATTCATTATGGATTAATTGGTTGGAGACATTAAATTTATAATTCTTTATGAAGTGATGCAAGAGTTGTCTCTCAAATTAAGGAGATAAGATTGAGTTATATTTGAGTAGTAAGTAGTTAACTCAATTTACTAAGTTAAGTCCAGTTAAATTAGTTCCAAACTGTTTGAGGAACTAATTGTGAGTTATTAGTTAGTTGATGCATGCATGCACTCAATGAGTGTACTCTAGATAACTGAAGATTCCCTGATCAGAAACTCGTGCATGTGTATTCTGAGAAAGATCGAGTTGAGATAAATGTCAAGGATAGTGTATTATCAGTTGCATGTGTTTTCCTATAAAGGAAACTCATGCATGTATTCAAGGTAAACTTCCTTGAGGATTACACAGTTCTCACAAGGTGTGAGATCATTGTGAGAGATCAGTGATCCACTTGGTAACAAGATGATCACCTTGGAGAAATGGTGCAAGGAAATAAGAACTTGGAGGGCAGAGCAGAAGGCTTGTGAGATGCCATGTTTTCCTATGAGCATTGACGAGGATTCTACTAAGAGCTGGCTAGTTGTGAAAGTAAAGGCTTTGTATAATTTTGATCTATTTCCACCTTGTATGATTATACACATAGTGGGGTTCTTAGCTAAGGTTTTCCCTTGAGTATTTTTTGTGTTTCATGTTCATTAACTCTTCTTCTTTTGTTTATATTTGTTTAGCTTGATCTTGTTCAATATTTAAACTTCCACAAATTGATAGTAGAAGTAGATTATAGTATTTTTCTTTGGTATATTGTAGTATTAGGTTAATTTACAATCATATTTTCTACATGATCTCAGAGCTATATTTGTAGAGAATTTGCATAATTTCTACATGGTATCGAAGCTAGCTGATCTATAGAGAAATTTATACATGGTATCGAAGCCAAGTTTATCGGAGTTGTGAACAGTATACTGAGAAGACGATTTAAAGTTTGTTTCTCAGGGTCGCAGGTGCAAATCAAATTCATATCATACTTCAATTGAGATGGGGCATTATGCAACTAATTGCCCATCGAGGAATTCCATGAAGGGATCCTCAGATGGATTGAAAGTTGAGGCATTAGCCTCTTAGTTCAAAATGGATTTTACTCTCATCACGTCCATCCTGTCATCGATGATGGGTTCTGTTTGGTATCTTGATAGTGGTTCCTCATTCGACATGACCAATGATAAAGGTTTATTCAGTTCCTTGTAGGAAAAAGACCTCAAGATGTTGATCAAGATGGGTGACGATGGAAGGTATAGTGTTTCAAGATTGGACAAAGTTTCTTTTAAGAGGGAGCATGTACCTCCTATCACCTTGACATATGTGAAGTATGTACCTAGACTGAAGCAGGACTTGATATCGGTCATGATGTTAGAGGAAAAATTCTATGATGTTGTCTTCAGTAAGGGAAAGGTTTTCCTTAGACACATGAATGCAAGACAAGTTAATTAGACCAATTCACGAGTTAAGAAACTGTATGCTCTTGAGGTTCAAGATACATGCAAAGCCTTGAGGAGCAAGGAAAATGTTAGAGACTTAGTGGTTGGGAGGGAGAGTAAATTACCTCTCAAGATGCAGTCCTAGAAGAAGTCTCAGATAATTATGGAGGAGCCACAATAGGAGAAGTGGGCAGAGGGATCACATGTAGCCATACCTCCAGGTGTGATGTGGGGTGATGTGGAGTGATAGTCTCATGAAGGCTGAAATTCGGCAGGGTCCATTGGGAAGTTTTATCTCATGGATCGTGCCTTGCTACAGGTGCCCAAAGTACATAGTAGCAAGAGGAATTAGTGGGATTGATGCAGTGAGAGACCAAAGTGACAGAGGCTAGAGCAGTCAGATACTAAACAAGATTGACAATAGTTCAAAAAGGTTGAGTCAGTAGAAGTGAAAAGTTTTTAGTTGACAGAGGCAATAGCAATGAAAGACTTTGATGACAGATGCATCATATTGATTCATGTTGGATGTTTTTTTTGTTTTTGGAGTTGTTGGAGCAACAACACTTGAGAGAGGTGTTGCATGCACAACATTCCAAAGGTTCACGATCAGGATCGAGTTGAATTCCTTTCTTGTTGAGAGGCAGCGTTGAAAGTACCTACAAGAAATAATAAAAATAAAATCCAAAATATTCCAATTTTAATTTTTCCTTGAATTAAAATTGTGAAATAAAATTTGAGTTTGGTCTCACAAGCTTCATGGAAATAATTAATAAATTCATTATGGATTAATTAGTTGGAGAAATTCAAGTTAGGAGTCTTTCTGAATTCATGTAGGAGTTATCCCTTAAATTAAGGAAACAAGTCTTAAATTAAGGAGATAAGATTGAGTTATATTTGAGTAGTAATTAGTTAACTGAATTTACTGAGTTAAGTCCAGTTAAATTAGCTCCAAACTATTTGAGGAACTAATTGTGCATTATCAGTCAGTAGATGCATGCAATCACTCAACGAGTGTACTCTAGATAAGAAGATTACCTCGTCAGAAACTCAAGCATGTCTATTCTGAGAAAGACTGGGTTGAGTTAAATGTCAAGGACAATGTACTATTAGTTGCATGTTCTTTCCTATAAAGGAAACTCATGCATGCAGTCAAGGTAAGGTTCCTTGAGGATTACACAATTCTGACAAGGTGTGAGATCAATGTGAGAGATTAGTGTTCCACTTAGTAATAGGAAGATCACCTAGGAGAAACTGCACAAGGAAACAAGATCTTAGAGGGAAGAGGAGAAGGATTGTGAGAAGCCAAGTTTTCCTGTGAGCATCTAGGAGGATTGCACTGAGAGTTGGTTAGTTGTGAGAGCTAACGATTTGTATAGTTCTGATGTTTTTTAAACTTGTATGATAATACAACTAGTGGGGTTTTTAGTTGAGGGTTTCCCCTGTGTTAGGGTCCCACCCTAACCCCCTTATCTATGTAATGGGACCACGTCATAGTCAAGAGTCAATAAATCCCATATTAATAATTGTAAGTGGTTAATCTGCAATTAATAACG